>LR736883.1:4927065-5039012 GCA_902654985.2 Oryctes borbonicus
TCATTCGGTCACCGGTTGATGATGAGGACCATTCGTGTCCTCGAAACGGCCGTCTCGGACTAATTATTATATTACTATATAATAAATTAAACTTGTGTGGTGCGGAGGGTGCCGATACTTATGTGTTGTTTACCAATTACAGGACAACTTAATACAAAAGAAAAAATACATGTGCAGTATCCTAATTGCTACAAAGAATAAACAAACGAGCAAAATAGCAATACAAAAATACAAAAACCTTAGTACTAACAAACATAAATAACTTACAGTTCCAAGTAATTGGAATAGAAGATATAAAAGTCTTTGACATAACGTAAATTGGAGACTTCATCATAATGTTCGTCCTAGCCCTTGGTGTATTAATTATAGCACCATATCTAGTACTATGCGTTGGGACATTAAAATTAACCGCAGCAAGCAAGGATGGAGAATCAGTTTTGTTTTGTAGCAATTTAGGCATGAATGTGGCACTACATCGCTCACGGCGGTGGGATAAACTTTCAACATTATGATGATTTAACAAACTAATGTAATCTACATTTCTTTCAGGGTACACACCAGTGATCTTAAAAGACAAATATTTGAGAAATTTTCTCTGTATTCTTTCAACAGAAAGTTGTTGATTAATGTAGTAGGGAAACAAATAATATTAATAATAATGATACAAAATACGTTTTCCCACAAAAATGTTTTCAATTTTATTTAAAAACTCTTTAAAGGTGTTTTTCATGTGTTCCTGCAACGTATTGAACACTGGTAAATGTCTATTTCTTACGCTCAATCCAAGTATTAGTCTAGTTATCCGTTTCTTCGATACAAACACCCGATTCATACGTTCACAGATGGTGCTTTTAAGATTTGGCATTACTATTTTCGAATAGTATACAACAACTTATTTGCTAGAGGTCATACACAAAAATAAGCAAAACAATTGACAGCGTCACATCATCCTATGCCAGCTTTCATACAGCACATCAAACAATTGATTATGTTTCATTGCCCGTATTCACCTGATTTATCGCAAAACGACTTATTTTTGTTCCCGTATAACAAACAAAAAATGCGTGTGGACACCTCAAGAAGCTGTTGAAACCTACAAAACCTACAAAAATAAGGTCGGAGGTACAACCCTCAGAGTGGAAAACATGTTTACAGAATTAATTGCACGTACGCAAAAGTGTATAAATAGCGAATATTTTGAAAACAACAAAACGATTTCAACCATTACTACTTTTATATTCAAAATAACAACATCGAATCGTGTGGAGTAGCGTTCAGTCAGGTGCGGTCCAAATACCCATATACAAGCGATCCTTGTTTCTGAACCAGTTTCAACTCATCGGTGTTTGGGTGCCCCTCTTCCTCTCCATGGTGTTTTATTAGTAATATTATCTCCATTCAACGGTAATCCCGGGAGAGCGGTAATATAACTCGTCTTGGCTCCATTTTCTTCACATCGTAAGTCTTCGTTTTTAATATAAAATTTTCCTACAAACACACATGGTATATTACACACTGTAATTGCATGACATATGACCGTAATTTTCGACAAAAGATATCGTAATCAAAGAAGCGAAAGGACGCTACCAAAATCGCTCTGTTTAATTGAAATCGCCGTTGAGTATTTGAGCGTATTTCGGTAAGTGTTTAATCCTATAAAGCAAATCTAACCGTTTTAGTTTAATATAAAGTAGATAGTTACTTCAAGTTCTGATTATCCAAAAGGTCTCAAGGAACATGTTACCAGAGAGCGCGTAGTGGACGTCAAAGTCTGAAGTTAGTTTTATGCTTTCAATTTAATCTTCCTGAAAAGTTATTATTTGCTGATTATTGTTACTTAAACTACGAAAGAGGATTTAATAAAATAAGTAATCTATTCAAAAATTATTTGATATTTATAAGATTACACCGTATGCTACGCTTTTGAATGATTTCTAATTCTTGTTCTAAACGTTCTTTGTTTATTTTACATTCAGCCTTCGCACCTACAGATTTTCACTCTATAAGGAGTACTCCTTGCTTTAATATTAGTAAAAAAAATAATGAAATGTCATTCAACGAATTACTCTAAGATGGCATGCAGGCGTTCCTCGGAGACATCAAATAAAATCAAAACACAAACAACGCGTTTCAATTATTCAATTATGTGCGAACTATTAAATCATGCACTAGCAAAGGTTTTCTATAAATAATTACAATTATCGTGGCAAAAAACGAACAGTTAAATGAAGAGAGCACAAATTGTGATTTTGAGTTCTTCGGGAATCTCGCAAATTAAAATTATTCAGGATTAAAAAGTTACAAAGCAAGAAAAAGGACGTTGTATCCAAAACAGGAAAAAATCATTTAGGATAGGCAATGTGGCGACAATATTAGTCAATTGAATACAGAAAACATGTTCCGACGGAATAAAGAGGTAATTAAGATATTACTTTCAAATTAAATCGCGATAATGCTCATTTTAAAATATAAACATTACTTTTGATATCAATAGTTCCTTGTTCAGCTTTTTAGCAGCATTAGGAGTGTCTTAAAGTTAGCGAGCAATTTCGTAAAAAATACCTTACTCGCAGTACACCAATGGCAACATTATAATATGGAAGTGCATGTCATTACAGGTAGTTAGGAAATGTTCACACGTCACGGTCGCATAAATACTCAAAAGCTTTAAATGCGGTATTAAGCTCGAAAACTTAAAAATTGAGTACACGAAAATGGATTCCATCTTCTGGATTGGCCTGGTCCAGATGTAAATTCAATCAAACACTCATTGCACCTTGCGAAAACGCAACCAAAGGATCACAAATACTCTTCAAAAACAAAGCCAAATTAAAATAAGCTGGAAAAAAATGGGTGGGTACAATATCTAAACGTATACAGGCAGTCATTAAAGCCTGAGGAGGTCATGCACAATATTAATTTAAATATAGAACTTTATAATGGTATATATATTTCCGTAAACTACTACGTTTTGCAAAGCTCAAGGTACTCGTTTTATTGGCCAAGACTGTACACTAGTTAATTGATTTCTATATATGTACTCAAAAATGCACATTTTTGTCTGGATTTAACTTGTAAAAATTGAGATTTTATATACTCAGATATAGACCCAAAATAAATAATGAAATTTCATTTGCAATAGAAATATGTATGTATTAATATAAAACGTCTCTATATAATAGTATTTTATTGATTAATAGCTATATCATTGTAGTACGTAATATTAATTGATAATATCATTAATATAATTAAAATCACAGATCCAAAGGTATAAAATACAATTTGCTCGATTAGTAACTAGGATTATCGTAGACGACAATAAAACGTCTTTCAAACATCAAAATCATCAATATTGCAACGCGAATCGCACGATTACTATACTTATACCCACATACATACATACATATAAATATCTCATGCACACCCAGAGCCTGTCTCATAAAATCAAAAGGTCAAACTAATACGGTATTACTTTATCAATATATTTATTAAGCCAGTCTTTCAGCAATCGTGTATCGTGTGTAAGTTTTATGTATAATCGAACAACCCATTCAGAGATACATGGTAAAGAGGATATCTTGTATCTCTATTAACACATCCATCAAATCGACCAATAGAAAGAAACAAGAGAGCGTTTTGTGTACAGAAAATAAAAATAAATAAGTCGTGCATTAACAGTAACAAAAGTTCAACCCAAAAAGTATGTTCCACCAACACAAAGATTGAACGCATGAATTATTAATACTCATCATGCATTGCTCGTCATTGCCTGTCTGGATGACAGTGTTTTGGTTAGGGTGCGGCACTTGTTCTTGTCACAATGTTTTTTTTATCATTTCTTATGGCCCCAATGGAGATATTTCGTATTTCTCGCAATTAAATAGTGGATTTAGCTTCTCCATTACAAAGCTGTGATAAAGATTAGATTTTGAAAGTAGTCTATACATTGCAAACACAACTTCCTTGAAAAGTTAACTCAAGTAAGTACTTTCGTTTAAATTGTAGTAACAATACTGCTTACAGACGCTAGAACATTCAAGTAACTTGAAACCCGGGTTCTTATTTTGAGTATCTTTTCGACTTCTTTTTTTGGGAGTAATCAACGAGTCATATTGAATGACTAATTGCTGTATTTCATAAGTATCTGACACTTGCCTCATTTCATTACTTTCAAGGACAGAAATATGTATTTATCTCTTTTCTCACTGATTATTTCAATATTCATGGATGATAAATCTGTTCATTATAACTAAGGCGAGTAGAAAAAATTACAATAAAATGTAAATGCGTAAGTGCTCCGAGAAAATGTCAAAAAATCAATTGGAGACACATATTTCATTTTACATTCATTAAAAGCTGCCTTAACAGCCCAATAAATAACTTGCATAGTACACGATCTAAAACGTAGCAAGTACAGGTTTGACGCGCTCTATAGGGACAACACGGTTCCAAGTGAAACTTTTAAATTAAATTGAAAATTATGTAAATAAAACTGGTAATCTTATTAGGCAGTGGAGAATGGTCGACAATGGTGGACATGCACTTCCGAATACCATTATTATTACGATATAGTTTATTGGACATAAAATAGACATTCCAAGTATTAAGTTTCACAGAGGTACGCCAATAAACGATATTCCGGCCCAATAAAGCCGAGTTTTTAGACATGGCTTGGTGTGTGTTAGTGTGATCTCCCGTTGCTAGGCTACCTAACTATGGTGGCGCCTTGTGGCGAGCAGAGTATTAACTAGACGCCCCGCTAGACCGCATCCATCAATCGGTCCCATTTCGTTTACCTATATGTTTCTTCTTAATAAATACATTCGAGAAGAAAAATACTGCTGATGAACGAACTTGGTTATCAAGAAATTCGTATTTGTACGAAATTACTCACTCAAAATTCCATAGGCTTTCAGCAATCTCTCCCAAACTACCTATCTAATCCATTCTAGACTAGCACACTCCAGTTTGGAGAAAAACAATAAGGAGAAAGCCATAATTCCGTATGTACAAACGCAAAGTTTTCGCAAATTTTGAATGTAATCTTAAATAACACACTACAAATCACTCTCCAGAAAACAGATATTTTGTCAGAATATGACAAAATGTTCCAACCGAATGTGCGAGAATAACTGTTAAACATGTTAATATTTAGAAGATTTCTCAAGGAAGAATTTGAAATATTCTCCAACACCTTTAAACTCGTTAAAATGCAACGTACACGATTATCGTGTATCCTCTAAGACGATAATAAATCAGTCGAAAAGCTAATGCTGGCTCCATAATTTATCAAATAAAGTGTGAATGAATAATTTAATACGTTTACCATTAAAATATCCTCGACAATCTCGAACAATTTGGCTTGGCTTCTGTATTCACATACGTGAAACACGCAAGTAATTAGACGCGTGATAGAAATCTATTACTTACTTCTACTATAACGACTATGAATATAAAATTAAATTTGATATTCACGGTAACGACTCTGAGCGAGATGTGTGTTCCAAAGAAATGCAGATACGTAAACACATATATGTCTGCATACACATAAAAGGACGTGCGTCGTGCCACATCGGAGTGAAAGATACTTACTAGTTGCCCTTGTACCGAAAAACTATGCCCTATCTGTACCGTTTGATCTGGCTTTATTGATTTATTGAATGTATCTGAAACGCAAATACTCCTGGCTTTACTAGTAGATAGAAAGGCTCAGCAACCTTAACGGAATAAAATGTGAAACATATCGAATTGATTGATTTAATTAATTAGTAGGTATTATAGCCAATGTAATAAATTTAATAGTACAGCCATCAATTAACGTCTTGCGGGCAAAATGGTCGCGCGGCTTAGAGTAGATCATAGGCTTACGCATGGGAACTTCCAACTATTTACATTATTTAAAAGTAAATTGCTAATAGATTAGATTACATATAAATTGAAGAATTCAAACATTTAATACAAAATTGAAAACACACATCAAAAGGATGTCTAGTTGACAAAAGAAAAAGCGGAGCGGGAAAGCAGCTACGCCAATAAGCCCTCCAGAACGAATAGTCAATCCAAGAGTATATGTAAATGCAGACTGCTTTATTTAAGAACCTGTGCAGTGCAATGAGAAAACCGAACATCGTGTGCACATATGCTACATAGAGGTTGTCTCAAAATACTTTCTATCTGAAAACCTCCTCTCTAAAGGCCGCTTGACTCGATGCATGATAATTTTGTACAGAATTTCATACTTTTTATGTACATGATTTTATGTACCGTGGCATACAGGAAATGTATACTTTTTTCAGGTACATTTTTAAATAGAGCATGTCCTATTTCCATACGTTATTCTCTACACAAAATACGCTTGACATGCGCTGTTGTAGTTATTTGCTTCTCGACAGTTCTTGATTATTCTCAATTTATGAAAGAATTATCTTCCACGCATTAGGTAAACTATATGCACAGTAAATGCAATGCTACCCAATATTCTAAAATCAAGGTATCAAGTATACTGGGTCTAGTACGTCTATAAATCAAGAAATTGAGGCAACAAGATTAGTTAACAAAATCCTTAATTACTGAATGCAAATTCAAGAGCCAAATTGTATTGTGCAGAAAAACCTAATATAGTTTTTCATTAACCTTAATCGTTATTATTTAACTATTTACATATACCGAGTGATTCATTAACAGCGACGACCCGCCATATTTCAGTAGCCGTTAATCGTAAAAGATATGCTGATAATTATGTTAATAAAAACATTTCATTACCATAATATTTTCGAGATCCTGCCATATGAATTTTCTGTTACTATAGAGGACCAAAAATAAATGTAAAAGAAGCTGCTGATAATTGTCTACAAGTTTGGTTAATGATACTTTGTGATTGCGCTTATTATAGAGTCATGAGGGAAGCGTACTTTTTGTCACACCATTCAGTGAATATCAACCGATGTTCTAAAACTCCGTCTCATTGTAGAGAGGATATCGATTAAGATAAGAAGATAAATAATAGTGTTAGCATTGCTGCTTTAAATGGAAACTAGAAAGTATTATTGGCCAGTTTGTACTATTTATGCGATTTTCACAAAAAATTGAATGGTATAATTGCAATCTATAAGTTTTGGCTTATACAAAGTTTCATTAATCAAATTTGTAAATAACTATCAGCAGCTTCTCTTTTTTATCTAATAGAAAATTATTACAAAAATAATAAGTAAAATTTTAATAACAAATTACACCATCTTTAGTATTGTTAAAGATGTTTTCATGACCCCATTTAAATATGAAAGATATGGGCGCTCACTAACTTTAATGAATATCCCGGTACATGCAAAAACCACCCAAATAGAATCACTTATACTGGTTGGTTCTATTTTACTTTTCACAAGTAATGCTAACTATGAAACAATAAACTTAAGAACAATGTCAATTTTCTTTCAGTATTAATAAAGTAATAAACGCTTGCGGTATCATTTATTTAGATCCATATTGGTATGAGTATTAAAAACAGCGCATCCGAAATTTTTTTACTGTTCAACGTTCATAACTTTAAAGATACATTGATAAAACGAAATTAAAAATGTACCAGGAAACATCTAACGTTGAAATTCTTCAACCAGTAATTGTTAATCAATCATTATATTTCTAACCACTTATATATCACGTGTATATGTATACGTCGTACATGTACGTCTATGTATATGGCTGCTGAAGTGTGCAAAAAATATGGGTTTGGTCCGACGTGGTCTCGAAAAATGTTAACCTACTTTGACCAGTTGGTCAAAATATGCTAATAGAGGAACAAGATTTATATCACACTCGTGTATTACTTAATCTAAAGCTGGTTCGCAATATCTGAGCCCCGGACTTTAATAAGTATGTATTTAAACACAGCGCCGCTCTTAGTTTCGTATTGAAATAATGTCGGTTAGTATATAGCAATTTAAGACAAATGTAAGACTTTTTAATTATACTCTACACATGTTCTCGAAACCGCAGATTACTGTCCATCCGCAAACCCAGCACCCCGACCACCGCCTGCAGAGGAATAACATCTCCCTTCACTGTAATGGCAACTGCGTTGGACACTACTGCATGAGCTCTTTTTGCAAAAACTATCGCTGTAGATTTTGATGGATTAATCTTAAGACAATGCCGTTCCGCTGTGGCTACGATTCTCTCTAAATCTGCCTCCATAGATTCCATCGCCTTCTGCAAATCATTCTTATCACACACCAGATATATTAATGTATCATCGGCATAACTGTGGTACTTACAGAACTTCAAATGATCGCCAAGACAACAAGTGTATATAATATATAATAACAGCCCCAACACCGACCCCTGCGGCACACCATAATCAATAAATAGTTCATTCCCAACAGCGCCATCCACAGAAACTACCTGCCTCCTCTGAGCCAAATAGCTTCCGAAAAACGCAACCGCTGTCTCAGAAAAACCAACCTAATGCAGTATACAAATCAACAAATCGTGATCAATGGTATCAAATGCCTTTGTAATATCTAAAGATACTGCTACAACCATCTTACCGTCATCTAGCCCCGATATAATGTCATCAGATACGTGAAGCAATGCGGTTTCGCAGCTATGGTCTGATCTAAATCCTGATTGTGTCTCGGGTAAAATATCATTTACCTTCAAATGCTCCCTGATTTAAAAAGCAACAACTTTTTCTAAGATTTTAGATAAACATGGCAGTATGCTAATAGCTCTCAGATCTTGGAATTGTGTCGCCGAAGACTTTTTAAGCAATGGCACGACCTTGCAAAGCTTCCAGTTATGTGAAAAGATGACTCCCGTGGACACACATTTATAAAATGAGTAGGAAGCACCAAAATCACAGGGCAACACAATTTGATTAACTTAATACTTTACTTAGGCCATCCAAAGCGACAGCACTAGACTTAATACTATTTAAGATCCTTGCCACCTCCCCCTCACCGACATCGCGAAATTCCAGTAAAGTACGCAAAGTGGGCTTTCTGAACCGTAAAATGCCATTAAATTATGATTACCAGGTGACAGGGTATTACGAATACCGACAACAACCGCAACAAAATTGTTAATCGCATTAACATCCGACAAATGTTCAGGGATCTTATTGTGTTTATTTTTCCCCACAAAATCTATATAGGCCTTTTTTTCTCTTCTAATTGCACTAGTTGTGCAATTTCTAAGTTGTTTATAATAATCCCAGTGACTGTGTTCCCCACTAATTTTAGCCCGTTTTAAAGCCTCATCTCGCATTGACATCATTAATCTGATAACATTATCACAACATTATAATGTAGGGTAATCTTGGTTTATGTTGCTTATTCTTTACTAAAGGAGCATGCACATCAAAAACAAAAACCCACGGATTCAACTAAAAATTTCAATTTATCATTAACATTTTAAATCATAATAATTAAAATCCCAAAAATGTCTGAAAATCCTACTTTGGAGCAAACAATTATTTACATCAAAAGTTAGAGAGCAACACACCAAACAGATAAATTATGTACGTCCATTGTATCAATAGACTTAATTGTCAAGAAATCTGTTATTAGTACCAAATCCAACAATGAAGCTGTAGTTGGAGTAATCCGAATTGATTTATCAACAATCTGCCTGATACCAAATAAGTCAAGCAAATCATGAAAGCGGCCGACATTCTTATTGGTGATGTCAAACAAATTAACATTAAAAGTAGTAAGCAAGTAAGATCAACGTATTGCGGCAAATACTGCGACATAAACCACTCAAACAATTCGCAGAATAAATTGTAATTCCCTTTAGGTGGTCGGTAAACACACTCAACTAATACATTTAATTTTGCCACTGATATAGATACCCATAAATGCTCAAGGAATTCCGTTATCTCTGAGAACATTGCATTTGTCCTTATATTGCTTTTAACATAAATTCTATAAAGATAAAACTATCATCTAAACATGTAAGAGGATGATAAAACAAACTAACACTCAGCGCAACGCATATAGCTTAAATATTGCCCATATGAAAAGTATTCTGAACGTAAATTGATAATTTGTTTCTAGAAAATTTGTTGCACACCACTTACAAGTCAATAGTAGGTAATACCTATCCCACTAACCCGGTACCCATCTTCCAGCCTGCATTGCATTTACTAGCAAAGACTAACACCCCGAAGTGGACTCAAGTCGCCCAGCAAAGCAGGCGCGAAGTCTAGCAAGTAAAATCTCTTGAACAAAAATCTAGTTTCTGTCGTTGTTGTTACCACCCCGCGCCATCGGAAGAACAAAAGGTAACATGATCTCTTTGACATTGACTCAACGTCAATACTACTACGACAAATTTGAAGATTATAAATATGTAAGTCTGCATTAGGTTCAAACATAAGCGGTACTCCTTATTTTGTGTTGTGAATGCAATCTGGACCGGTGTGTGCCATTGTTTATCAAACAATTTTCAGTTCGTTGTTAAACGTTGAAACAAATCATACGGCGTTCGGCGATATTGTACTTGAAAATTAATTCGTTTCAGACGAAATTGGAATTAAATGTTAGGGAATATTCAAACCGTCAGTGCCCAGACAGGAAGAAATTTAATTGAATATCAACATATACGCAATTGTCACATTTAATACTAGTGTATATCTGTTTGTAAAAACATTTTAATATCGAAATCGACTTTTACCGGAAAATTGTCTTTAAAACATCGAAGATTTCAAATCCAGTAATTCAAATAAACTGCGTTAAATGCGTTGGCTTAGAGAACAAGGCCTTAAAAACAACCTGAGATATAGTTTAATCGATATGAGTACGTTACCCATTGATATTGCCAATAAAGTTACTATCTTTTGTCTAATACGTTTACTATAATTGACTTGGCGCCGCTACACTTTATTTAGTAATTATTTGTAATCACTACATTGTACTTAAAGTCGTACGTCCTGTCTCAAATAGTTTCACAATAAGGTATAGAGTTAACTAATTCTACTTAACCACTGCAACCGACGCGACAGTGTACGATTGCCACATAATTATTTAACCCACTCCTAAGAAAAACCTGATGGAAATACTGCTTGTAATCGATAACGTAGATGCAAATATTAAAATTTACTTTTTAAACAACGCATCGTCATAAATTTCTGCATAAACGTAAACAGTACTTGTTTTATACATATATTTGCAATAATTTGCATACTTTATTCATTTATTATGCGATGGATGAGCGCTTAAAATCATCACTATAATTTTAACCGCGTCTGGCAACTCAAATTATAGAAGAATCGGCACCTTAAATTTCTGCTAAGTGAAATATGTGACAAACCGTGGGTGATTGTTTTTTGCATAATACGTTCAGTTTGATTCGTAGAAGTTTATATGCACATGCCCTTTACCTTACATTTTCCCAGCAGTAACAAACCGATTGTTAGAACAAAACATAATAACTCTACGTCATAATGCAAAACCTGCCTGCGTTATGTTAAGCAAAATAAAGTGAAAAGTGTTATTCTAAGGAAACCAATATTTTATGTGTAGAATATATACAGAAGGCAACTTCTCTTCCTACTATAATTGGGAATATATGGAATAAGCTAACTAGACTCCCTAGATAAATAACAATAATAATAATAATTATTATTATTATTTAATTTAATATATTTAATCCCAGAATCCATACAAAATAATGTACAATACACAGTACAGGGTACAGGATACAGGATAAAGTCAGTAACCCAAATGTGACAATAAGTAATCCTTAACATGTTTGTGAAATAGTCTTTCATTTGTAATATTTTTTACATTCTATGACAATTTATTATATAGACTAATAATTAGCGGAGGATTTTACTTAACTAGGATCATGTGTAGGTTTCGTAAGCTCTTTCCTGTTTCGAGTGTAATAGTTGTGGAACTGATTATTGTAAATGTTTGTGGATGACTGGTAGAGTTTCAACTCTGAATAACGACAGCAGCGGCAAAATTTTAAGATCTCTAAACCAAGGCCTGCAAGATTCAAACCATTTTAAAAGCGATAATGTTATGAATAGCCAATTTTTGTAATTTAAATACTCGCTGCACGCCAGATGACTTCCTCAAAACACAAGGCCATACCTCAATCTAGATTCAAACGCCGAGAAATAGTACAGTATAGTAATAGTAATATCAGAATCCCCCTTTACCCTAAGGAACGTAAACGAAAAGAGCATGTATGTTACACTAGATAATCTGAGACAAAGTTGTTCCGTATGGATTACACTGCCTCAAACCGCTATTCATATATATCCCCAAAAATTTAGCAGATGTCACCTGTTGTATGGATTTATTTTCGACTTTTAATAGTCAATGGTTCCATGGTTGCGTTGCGAAATTCACGAAAACTGTTTGATCTTTATTAAGCAACAAATTATTGTTTCCAAACCAAAACGTGAATTTGTTCATTATATTCTGCGCCTGGATCTGAAAAAAAAATTGAGTGTCCGAATTACCACACAATTAGGTATTATCATCTGCGTACATCGTGATTGTACCATTAGAGACAATATTTGGCAAATCATTTATAAATAAAACAAAAAAAAATGGTCCAAGGACAGATCTTTGGGAAATACCAACACATACGTGATATTTTCTTGATCTTATTCCATTCACCTTCTCTGCCATTTAGATATGATTTCACCCATTCATTCGTGTCACCACGCAAGCCATAAGTTTCCAACTTTCTTAATAATAGCGTATGATTGACCAAGTCAAATGCTTTACTCAGATCCATAAATATACCCACACATTCACCTTTTTATCCAAATGCCAGTATAACTTATCTATAAAATGCAAAATAGCTGTTGTAGTAAACCTATTCCTTTGAAAACCATGCTGATCGGCTTTAATAACGTTGTTGATTTTTAGTGATGGAATCGTCTTCGCCTCTTTTCGCATTTTGTTGAGTAACCTTTGGTTTGTGGTGTTTACTGATGTATCCGTGCCTCATCTACAGGCACAAAATGCCGCAGAAACTCACTTATATTACGCCTAAACCTGTCCAAATATTGCTTTGAAGTTATCGTGCGATTCCATCAGACGTACAGACGAACCCACTTTGCCGATACCTTTCACTTTCTCCTGGGCACTCCTCATCAAAGGCGAATGTTCTTCGGCAACATTTAGATCCATTACACCAGCATGTGATGGTAGTCATCGAAGATGCATGCTCTGTATAAACTGCATCTCTACATATGTTTTTCCATTAAAAAAAAAACATTGAGTCAAACCGGTATTGTTTTTTTCCCTGATTCCACCAACACATAAACTTAATGAATGTCTCCGAAATTTTGACAGACGTCGACTAAAGAATAGTACCATTGTCGATAATACGGATTTTAACACAAAGCTCCCACCCCCTCCAAGCACGGGCACTTCTCGTGCCATCCTCGTACATTGCTGTACATTTTGTAAGTTAGTGGGTTCCAAAGAAAACAAATACCATGTAGAGAAAAGAATACCACATTGTTGTCCACATATTAGGACTTACTAAATAACTAATAATAAACAATCTGCAAAGCAAGTATACATATGTTCATTAAAATTATATATAACATGTACATGTGTACTAAAGTATACCAAAAACGAATACAATATATATGCGATAAATATAATCATTTATACATTAAAGTAATACATAGTTACAGAAATATTGACTGAAAACCGTATTTACAAAAAAAACAATATATTTGTGTTTGTTCGGAAATTACGGCAGAATTATGTTAATTCACGTGCTGGCAGAATTTAAGGCTGAGTATACATTATCATATTCATAAGTTCTGAGTCGCGTTATGGCATTCACGTTATATGGCCGGTATAAAATGTTCATTTTCACACTATTTTATTGCTCTTTAAGTGAAAACCCATAATCAAAGTTGTATAAATATATCTTTCTTTGTAAAACATCTCAAACTAAAGAAAAAACATAAACACTTATAAATTTTATTGGCGCTAAAAATATCACATTTCGACACATTGGCGGTCGCAGTAGATCACAATGCACGCATGCGTAGATCATATACTGTTCGGTATTTCACACAAGTTGCATCTGCGCACATACCCCGAGAGTGAATTAACCCTACATTTTGATGCTTTGGGGTGCTTTCTATTTTCCCCTACAGTAATTATAAAATTTTCGATTGCATTTACATTACTGAAAATTCCTTTTTCCTAATGTCTTTTCTATAAGATAATAAATATTATTTACAAAGATTACTAATTCCTGAAACTATTAAATGAAAATTCTCCAACAATACCTGACCTTAATAAGGGGCGACTGAAAATGTATGATACAACTTAAGGATTATTTTAAACTAATCTCTAATTAGATTTTAATTGGACAAACTATAGTTACATATAAGTTTAACTTCGCAAGCTTTTCAAAGATAAATACAACACACTAGAATTTTCTCCTTCTCTCTTACTCTTTCGCGAACAATTAGGTATTAAATATCGTCTACAAAGGAAGATAAAAGCTTATTTTTGTAAAATGCATTAAGTGCAGGCCTATGGCGCGTCACATCCTGCATTGGTAGATCACGGCTAGAAAATACTTTAAGGGATACGTTCGTAGTTCGGAATACGGCCACCCGCGAAGCTACAATCGCTCTGTCAATCACCGATCACGCCCCTCAACAATTAATCATGCTCCAACAAAGTTACACTAACTTATAACTTATCTATACTCGTTTATTCCGTTTACAGAATGTTTAGCTCCGGTATCGCCCTGAATATCTTCCAAATTGAGGGTTTTACTTTACCAGCAAATTATTATTTAGTTATTATATTGCGTGTGCGCACAACTTGATCGTAGGGACTATACGATGCTTCGATTCCGCACCAGACCGACCTTTATTTTTTAATGTTTTTATTTATTAGTATTTGTCGTGTAATTAACTCTTTTTATAGCTTTCCCCTTATTAAGCCAAAGACTAGTATGCAGCAATATATAACTTCATCGCAATTTATGAAGGCCTATATGCAACATTATGCCTTTAGCACGTTCTGTTTAATAACTGCCTTGTGAAAATGGATAATAATATTTTATTATTTCATAATGATATTTCACTGATCGATTATACGTAAACAATATTAACTAGATCATGTTAACTAACATCTTCCAGGGGCCACGATTGATTTAGATTTTACAACTCGAAAACTAAAAATTAAAAACTGCAAAAACAGGAGAGTGGAATAATCATTTTATTTTAGAATGATGAAAAGAAACCACTGTTAGGAGATTTCTTTTAACATTTCTGGCTTAAAACTGAAATACAGGAAATGCCCTTCTCAACCTCACAACTCGTGAATGAGACTACATGAAGGAGCGACGATAAACTTCTATATTTTGACATATATACATAATGGAATTAAATATGAATTGAATAGAAATAATGGAGTAAAACCAAGTATCAAATTGTGACGCCAATCAACGAACTCCACCAATTAGAAAAAGTGAATAGTTGGAGAGGCCTAATCTACGTATTGTATCTATTGTATCAGCAAAAGCTATTCAAAAACAATTGTCAAAACTAGAGTTGGGCGAAATAGTTTCACTTTGTAATTATAAAGTGAAACTATTCCGCCCAACTCTAGTTTTGACAACATTGCTGAACAAACCATTCACCGTAAGCTACAATGTATATGCTAAATTTGAACAATAAAATTCCTAACTTATCTAAAGATTGCAATAATTTAAAAATGTTTTTATACTTTTCGACAACATTTAAGGTTACTAAAAACTTTTTCACGATAGTTTTAGAACAATTTTATCGTGTACATATAGATGGAATCTTTAATTTTGAATTTTTTCTTCAATTGTTCCATTTTTAATATAAATACACATTTAGAGGAGTTTTCAGATTTGTAAGTAACTTTATTGTAGTTTATTTCATTCCTGTAGTTGCAATTATTTTTGAATAGTTCGCCCAAGGAAGAGTGAAATTATACCCGAAAAATTTTGGTGGTACCACAAAGCAAATTACGTAAATTTTTCCCTTTTCCTAATTGGCGAAATTCGTTGAGTAGCATTATAATTTGATAAGATTAAACATTAATTATGGATGTATATTTATTTCTAATATATTTATCATGGGAATCTGCTTTCTTAAGTAAACAAGCTCTGTTTATTGCAACATTTATTTTACAGTTAACTAAAATGAAAACCAACGAGCTGATTATTTATTAATTGACAGTTAAGTTCATTGTTCAGCAGTTCTTGTTCAGAAAACTAAAGTGGAGCAGTTACGTCGTTGTGATCTTATATGCTTTTTTTTGTCGATACTTCTGTTTTTTACCTGTGGTGACGGCCCAATGGAGCATATATTCTTCCAGTTTTCCAAAATCTTTCTTTCCATCCGTTTCTTTGACTTTTCGGGAGTTTCTGAGTATATTTCAGAACAACCTTTATTTAATTTTATAGACGTTTTGTAGTCTAACATTACTTATTCGAATTGTTTTGGTGCATACCTATAAATTCTCTTGGACAAATTCTTGGATTATATACTTGTGTATGAAGATACACAAGTATATAAAGTTTATACTTTATTACATTATCAGGATTAAAGACGGTGGTTGATCAATGGCTGATGCCCTAAGAAGTCATCATTTGTGAAAACTTAAGAGTTTAAGTCCAAGTGCTTATTTTAAAAGGTGTTTTGATTATACTGTGGGGTGTACATGATAAGATTTCACTCGCAGCAAAATATTTATTTTTATAGTTGAACCAACATTCATACTGAGGTAGTCATTAAAGAACATGTCATGTCCAGATTTAAATAGACCTCCGCTCCAGTCCTCAAGGGCGCTACGAAGTGGAAATGAGAACAACACAATGTCACTTTCTCAACAATATAAAATTATATTTAAGGCTACATTCTTCATATGCTTCTATTTCTCGATATTTCTTCATGCGATCATAGAGTTGATATCCATGTTTATATGGAGTAACTAAAAGCAGCTTCTCTGATGGACGCTAATTGGAGTTTTTAACCGACGTGAAACAACATTTGAACGAATTGAATTTGAAGTTACAAGGCAAACAACACAACACAGAACTTGTATGGAAATGTCAACAGTCTCAAAATGTATTTCTGCGACCCGCCAGCTCATGTCGTAATTTGTATTGACCCGTAAACGTCCCCCACTTGGACAGCCCTATACTTTCATCACAAATTCAGAAATGTCTGATCTTTCAGTTTTCTTCTTAGAACTTGGAACCGTTCCAGAAGAACATAAATTTGAACAAGTCCGGACTGTAGCGCGGCACACATGGGTCCATCCGAATGTACCCCAACATCTACGTACAAAACTGTCCCAATAATAATAATATTCTGCCTGTGTCTGAATATAACAAGTCAGAATTAATTGCAGACTTTTATTTACAATGGAAACACAGGAAGCAGAATTTTACCATCCTTAATGACCGAGACAGTAATTATCCTACTACTGATGTGTGATCTATTGCAATGATGTAATTAATTTCTTTTCCCGTTGATTCAAGTCGACATCGTCAGACCTGTGGTTTCGGTTTACAAATTAAATAATAATTAATCAAACAGTACAAATAACACTGAGTTTAATGACCTGCTTGAAGGTGCACAGATGTATAAGAATATACTCATGTAGTTACCTCCCTCGAATCTTTCATTCAGTATCACTAATAGAAATGACTTTCAAAACAGAAACATTGATTTTTATAATCGACAAAAGCTTTACTAATACAATACAAAATATGAAATGCTCAAAAAATGAAAATTACATAAATATGAATCGTTTTAAAATTAGCATATAAATTGGTTATAACACAAGTATATATATATTTGTATATGCGCAACATATAATCACTTAATACAGAAACACTTCTACAATTAATTCAGAGCTTATAAATATAATTTATCTCTAGTACAAAGAAATACGCTAGAAACTTTCAAAGTACCCGGCTTAAACAGGTGAAAATAACATGCCTCGGCGGTTCATAAATTTATAGAACATAACAAAACACGTGTTGTAATTTCGTTAGAGGGCAGGTTTTAAAATTCAGTGAATCAGAGAACATGAATGAAGAACAACGAGGGAGAACTACATACCTAACACGAAAGATAGTAAAATGTGTTTTGAATTACAGAAAGAACCACTATATAGAAAACAATAATCCGACCTTCCTTGGCCCCTTAGTTTTGATCATTAATAATTGACTTGCCTAAATATGG
Organism: Oryctes borbonicus; assembly: GCA_902654985.2. Classification (NCBI taxonomy): domain Eukaryota; kingdom Metazoa; phylum Arthropoda; class Insecta; order Coleoptera; family Scarabaeidae; genus Oryctes; species Oryctes borbonicus. The sequence goes on from LR736883.1 coordinate 4,945,292, forward strand.
TCTTAACCGAAGAACAATATGGATCTTTCGAATTTGCCGTCATGAAAGAATCAAATTAGTGTTAATCAATTATTATACTCTCTTTTATTAAGACTGTTCCTAGTTAAGTTGCAAATCGAAAACTAAACAGATGGATTATCTTTGAAAGTTAAGACATATTTTAAAAATTGCAAAAGGAGTGGTAAAAATTGCTCAAAATGCCATCTGTTCACACATTTTTGAGATTGAATACTAAGTAAACGTTTTTCGTCGTGTCACTCTAAATGACTGAAGTGCAACTTCTGTCTGGGGGTCATGGATCCGCAAATGGACGATTTCGGAGTTACGAAGGATTATTCCTTTTTGTGATATTTAACTTTTCGCTTATCTCTTCTTTCGTTGGCAAAAACTTGCTTTTGTTATAGTAGTTGACATAGATTATACATATAAATTATAGACATAATTTATAGTTGATATACACAAATTGACGAATTTTTGCTATGCCTGTTTACTTTAACATTCAATTAGCATTTCATGTTTAGTGGTATTAATGTAAATACCAAAGAAATGTAACATCTTCGTGTTGATACTCATCCCAATCGCCAAATCTCTTCAATTCGTGTTTTTGTAAGACTACACTAAAGATTGCGTGATACCGGTTCCTTTGGAAAACAGTCTCATGATTCCGAAAGAGCGAGGTCAGTGTTCACCACTCATGCAGAAGAGACAGCTTTAGCACAAGTAGAGCAGAAACCGCAGACGAGTTTGCGGAGAATATTAGTCGAGGTGGTCCTCTTGACAACGAGTGCAATGCATGCTTGATAATTAGCTTGATTTAGACCTACTTCTCATTAAACATCTGATAGGTTACTAGCTGGGGAATACTTCAAAACTTCGGTCTACGCTACGCCTCCAAATGACCTCAAGGAGGTGATCAAATGTCGTGGCTGCTATAAAATGAAACGAAAGCACTTTGCCTTTGTTGTTTGTTCATAAATTACGTCTTTGTTCGTACTTGAAGAAAAAAAGATATGTAAGCAAAATATTATCTCCAAAACTGCCCATTTGCGAACCCTTGTTTATCAGTACTTTTCTGAATATTTCTCTCTAATCCTCTCCTTAAGTGTGTAACACCCTGTATTTCGCGTTATAATGATTCTAATTTAGAGCTAGTCACATCTTTAAATAGACGCTTGCATGACAGAAACTGTCGCATGTAACACTGCAACAAACAATGCATTTACAGCAACGGTATCATCTGAGAATAAAATAAAATTAGTACGTAAGTCATGATATTGGAGATCATTGATGTACAGTATACAGTTTGAACTTTTTTATTTATAAAAGTACAAGGGCAAGTAGAACACCTTGTATATTCTTACATTTTCGGAATCTACGAGTTATTCTGCATCTGAATGCATCATTTTAGAAAACAAATACTGCCAAATACTTTTTTTAATAGTTGGTTGCAAGTGTCAGGTTAGTGGACCATGACAATGTTTTTGTTTGAAGTGTACCATGAGTATGAAAAACAGAGTGTAATGTGTCAAGCGCAGTTAAACGAGTGACTTATGATGTGAATTCATGGTAGGCAATTATCTGTATGGTAGCCCATAAAAATTGAATATTTTACAAATGCACTTTCGGTGCAATGAAAATGTAGAGGAAGCTCAAGATTTATATAGACGTCTTCCGGAGAAGAAAGTTCTAGAAAAAAAACGTATTTCCGACTGTTGGAGCAAAGGCTGAGAGCGAAAGAAGAAAGAGAAATGAATGTATTGACTTACTTCAAAGTCTAGGGCATCAATCGAACCAGCTGCAGCCGAGATGAGAGGTTTAAGTGTTGGCACAGTTCATCTTTAAAAAAAAGCAAAGCTTATGAAATTAAACCGACGCTACATTTACACCCAGACGATCGCCAAAGTTGTTTAGACCATTGTAACTAGCTGTTGAATGAGCCGCAAAACATTGTAAATTGAGTATTATGGACGGATGAATCCAATTTTTCAAATAATGTACAACTGTCACGAAAAAATCCTTTAGTTCTAATGTTTGTTTTCAACAGCGCTCCAGCTCATAATGCACGGCACGTTACAACATTTTTAAATAAGCAGTTTACAAATGAATGGCTAGAAACTCACGTTGCACCTTTTCTTGTGGGACTTCATTAAAAATTAGGTATATGAATGTTGAAAACTTAAAAAGCCATGTGCAAAATTTACTATTAAATATTGATGGCCGAATTTTACGAAAACTAAGGAACAACATTTTTAAGAAGAGTTAGTCTATACTTAGTTCATAATGGTAAAAATGTTGGCCAATATCTTTAGACTCGAATTCTATTACCTATCCGTTTCATTTTCCTATTATTGTTGTGCTGTTATAATTTATGCTTCTGAATCCAGTAGAGACAGGTGAAAGTATTCAGTTACTAAAATGATGCATTCAGAGCCAGAATTACTCATATAGATTCCAAACATCTAAAATAGAAGGTGTTACATTTAAAAAATCAAAGTTGAAGTCAGTTCCGGTGTACTGGTACGGTCAATTATTTTTCTGATACGAGGTTCTAAATCTACGGCAAAAAAAATCCAATTGTTTTGTTCTTATATCTTTAAAAACAAAAAAGTTACTCATAGAACGGGGTTCAAACTGGACACCTATATAGGAATAGACAAAGTCCCAAAACAAGGTTTGGGCTACTCTGTTTTGTGTGTGTATACTTACATTTGACAAACTGCATTCTTTCGTTTAAAGAGGATTGGATCAATTTAATATTTAAATCTGAAATATTGTAATATTTAAGCGTTTTCGTTAGATTGGCATGATCTACGAAAACGATCGCCTGCTGCGTGTACTGCTAAAACTTAGAACACTCTACAAAGCGCCATATAAATCATAATCTCGACACAATGTGGTGACGTCTGCTAATAAAATCTCCAATAAAAACAAATTTATTTACATTCAATGTCATAATATATTCAAATTAAATATGTTTTAAAAAAACGTCTTCGTAGGCGGCACACCAATCAACGGTGGACGGGCGCGAAGAGAATAAAAAAACGACGAAAAACGAAACAAAACGCGTCAAAAGTAATAAATAACAGGTGAATCTTGTTAATGAGAAAATATTACATCTGAACAAATGATGAATGCTTTTTTAAAAGGTCGCTATTGTCCACCACAATGTCTACTAACATCTGGTTCAGGTAGACGTTTCCAAAATTTTTGACCGGTTATGCGTTACGGGCGCGCCCCGGTTCGAAAATATCGGTACGGCCTGTCAGCTAAATTAATGTTTATGTTGTATGCGCACACGAACTTATTAACCACTAACAAATACGAATTAATAAAAAAAGAAGGAAGGAGATAAAAGAGAAGTTAAGACTTTCGGTGCCGAATGCACGTGTTAATATCCACATTAAAGGTAATAAAGCGATTGTAATGCTCGTTTTATAAGACGACATGAATAGGCATTTCGATAACGATTTAAATTTTTGACGAAGTCATCGTCGTAGAATTCAGTAAACCTCCTACTGCAGCGGGCTTTACTATAGCCGGATGACAAAATATGTAAACAGCATTTTTATTATTGATTTTATTTGTTTTTTTGATCGAGAAACAACTTATCCTAATAAAATTCCTTTTTTTAAGGCTATCGTTTAAAATGAATGTTACCCAAACGCTCTGTTATTTTTTGACGTCTCTCTTTTCAAACTTTGTTAAATTATAGTCCTATTAGTCCTATCAATTCTTATGTAGATACGTCTGTAATACAGAATGTTTGGCCAAACTTTACCAACGTGATGTATGGAACAAAACTGTAAAAAGAGTTCCTCTCAATATGTGCCCAAGAATGCTTCCTTAAAATGTTACGTGCGAACTTCAAAATTGCGAAAAATCAATAACAATTTATATTAAAACGGCAAGAACAAATTTAATATCGTATACGATTTGTTATAAACACGGTTCATTAAATATGCTGTGACTAGACGTTAGAGGAATTGCTGGAAATGTCCTCCTACAGTCTTTAAAGAAACCTTTTTGGACACAGGTTTACGGAGTTTTGTTCGATATATCACATTGGTAAAGTTTAGCCAAACAATTCGGGTGTGTTATACATGGCAAATTTTAATCTTTATTTGAGGAATAAATGAATTTTCCCAAGCTGCTGACTCACCCTATACACAATTTAGAACACACAATGCTCGAAATATATTCCATGTTTTCCAGTTTAATCTTAACAGAGGAATATCTCAATAATTGTGAATCCTACGAAAACGTTCGTCATACCATTGTTTGTTCATCTCATCGAGGGCCACAAAATGACGATTTCAATTTGAATATAGAGGGCACTATAAACAGTGAAGATAGGGTAGCTTTCCTTTTTTAAATGTAAATCCCTATTTTTTATTACATATTGTAATTGTACTCTAAATAATCGAGAAGAAAGATAACCTTTATTTATAAAAAAATATATAAGGACATTTTTTTTTAAACTAAGTGTGCACTTATGTTTAAAAGCAAAGTTGGTCTGTAGTTTAGAGTCAAAATACACACTATACAATGCAAAACGGGAGTCACCATTAAAATAACTAAAGATAATCTTTTTCACTGATTACAGCGCCATCCAAGAAATCAACAAAAGAATGATTCGTACAAAAGTTACTTACTTTTTATCGAAGAATTGCAATATGTAATAAGAAAAATAGAGGTTTCCATTAAAAAAAGTAATTACTCTATTTTCATCGATTACAGCGCCACCTAGGTTGAAACTGAAATCGTCATTTTTGTGCCGCAAGGTTTTCGCATTCAACAACCAAGTTGTTCAATGCTTTTGGAAAGAAACTCTTAACAAGAATTTACACTGACGTTGTCTTCAAATTGCACGCAATAAATAATAATTGTTGGAATCACCTCTAAAGAATGGAGAGATAGTTCAAGAATATGGATGGCATATTTAAAAAAAAATCTTACGAGCCTTAATTGTTCCCATATTTTTTCGTTTATTGCTTCTCGATTTGCGCCAATTACCGCCAAATTTAATCTCGCAGTAATTTAGATATTGCATTTTTAATCTGTCCTTATAACATTTTTTATGCTTAACGTGAAGAGCAGTGTACATTAACCTAGCGTTACCACTTCGGGACCCACCAGCAAACCAATTTTAGGTGAACGTAAGCATCGTTTCTCGGAAACGGCTGGGGCAACAAAATCAGCTCTTAAGTAACAAATTAACAACAAAATGTGCAACTGGTTTGCTGGTGAGCTTAATAGAGATCTTAAAAACCCTATTCATGATGTTGATGACAACTATTTTTGGTAATGTTGCATCTTGTACATGTTTACAACATTGTCTTTTGAAATTAAAATAGGTATCGTCAGCTATTAATTATTTAGTATGAAGAGGTATTTTTAACTATAATGCAATGCCTTCAGATTCTTAGCTTTTGCTTGATTTTCGATTTGTATCTGTAGTCTCTTTAATTCTGTGTTTGCTCGTAATCTGAACATACTAACGAGACCCAAAGGATCAACTATTTTGGAAATGTAAGATAGCACTTGTCTTTCGATAATGATTTTAGTTTTGGATACTTCTACTACAAAATACTGTAATGCAACGGTAACGGTGTTCCATTGCAGACCTAGAGTATTAACGCCTTCTCTTTTATCTAAATCTAGTATTGTGTTATGATTACTGGAATTTGGTATATGCTGCAATAAGTCTGGGTGATTTGATGCACACTTTCGTACTTCAAATTTACCTCTTGACAAGATATCTAGTACTTCTGATATAGTCTCTTCACAGTGCCATCCGCTCTAGTTAAAAGGTCGTCGACGTAGAAGTCCCTTAATATTACTTGGTATCCAAATGGTTCTACATCTTTCATGGCAATCGCTAATTCTTGCAGAACCTTAATTGCCAAGTAAGAAGCTGAAGCTATTGTTCCGTACGTTACAGTCGTCAGTTCAAATGTTTGGATGTCATCTTGATCAGATTTTCGCTATAATATTCATTGAAACGGCATGCCATGTTCAGCTATGCTAATGTCTATATAATCTGCTGTTAGGGCATATTTATGCAATCATTTAGAAAGATTCCAGTGGTAGTTTTCGCAAGCCATCAAAACTATTTTTCTCAAAAACTGCGTGATGTGGCAGGTAAAAGTGTGCTTCGGTATTACAATTATTAGCGTTAACTTGTCTCATACATCCCAACTCTGCATATTCATTCATAAGCGATACATGCTCTCGTTTTAGAGTAAGATCCGTATTTAGTTTCTTTTTTAGCGAGTAGAATCTTTTGAAAGCTTGATCATAAGAATTTCGATGCGAATTTACGTTCTCTTTAAATGGTAAAGATACTACAAATTATCCTTTAGCATCTATTTGTGCTGGCGATTAAAGTGTTGTTCGCATAGTTTCTCTTCTTGAGAGTGCGTTGATCCATCTAATATGGTTTCTATTTCCCAAAATTTGGTTATATTTTTGTTCAATGATTACAATGTAGAAGAATTGCAAATACTTAAATTTGTTGATAATTATGGTGCAAGAATTCTACCGGAAACAATCCACCCGAATAGTGTCTTTTGTAAGCATAGTGTAATTGTGTTTTCTGTGGCAGACTTTGCAGTGCTGTTTCGATTTGCAATTAGTTGTTGGATGATTGTCTCTAAGGCAGTTTACATGCCTTGTATGCATTTTCCCGAGTCTTCTGCTTGGTTCTAAAATAAGAAACTTTTTGCAATCGTAAATTGCATGAATCTGCATCTTGCAATACAACCATAAATTGCTTATTCTCTCTGCTACTTTATCTGTCGCAACATTTATGGCTGCTCTTTGGTGATGAATTTTAATAGGTTAGTTGATATATGTCTTCGTAATCCTGTTAATAATTTCTAAAGTTCGACATTTTTGAGTGAGGAACTTTATCATTTCCTTAAACGTAAGAATTTGTGTGGATTTTATTCTCGTTTCCCGCTCTTTTAAAGTCTGGTGATCAAGTTTTTTCGTTAAGATTATTATCAGCAAATCGCCCCAATGCTCACTTGAGCAATTTAAAGCCGCTAAAGATCTGGTGTATTTTAAAACACCTTCTATTGTTAAACATAGCGTGGTTGCATTTTCTTTTGTTGCAACAGACAACTCAAAAATAGCATTAATATCTTTTTAATTTATTCTCTGATTGCTATATCGTTCCTGTAGCACTTGCCAGGCAGTTCCATAATTATCTGCGGAGATTTCCAAAGAATGTAACACCTCCTTTAAGGCATGACTTTAAATAATGAAATTGTTGTACCATTGGTATATTGTCATTATTGTGTATGAGACAGTTAAACGTGTCGTGAAACGACAGCCAATCTTCGTAAGTACCAGACTTAGGTAATTCAATTTTACGTCATTTTAATACATCTGCTGCAGACGTAGACACCACGTTATCTCGAGCAGTTTGAATCTCCGTGGAGACTATTGCTTGTCTAAAACGAGCTGCAATAGCAAAGTATCTATCTTCAAATTCGACTCGCTCATTCGAACCGATTTGTGACTCGCCCATTTCTTTTATTTCAGATTGAATTCTTTAAATATATCTTTCAATGTTTCATAACGAGCCTTTAGCGGCTCTGGTTGAGGAACCGCATCAGGTTTGTCAAGAACGTTTGTTTGATTCGGGGCTCTTTGAGTTTCTGGCTTTTACCTCCAGCAGTTGCATCCGGCTCGAAGGATCAAATGTTACGTCCAATGCTTTTATTGGACTGATTGCCGGTGAACTGTTGGGGGGCTTCGAAAATTAAAGTTAGAGTCAGGTTGATACATATATTAAGAAACACATAAAAAACATTTATTCCGTGTATATAATAATAATAAAATAAAATAGTCTTCTTTTCCCAAGTCAATCGATCTATATATATATATATTTACATGTATTGCTTTCCGTCCAAGATTTTTGTAATCTTAGTTCTATTTAGTATTTGCTAGTCACCACCTCTTATCTCCGATGGAGTTTTAGTTTTCTTGATTCTCTGTGTTTTATGTTTGTATCGAATCTGCTGCTTATTTTTATATCTTTGATATGAGCCAAAAGGATGTTTTATTCGTATGTTATTGCACACTGTTATTTGAATATTTAGATATGGACAAAATATACCTTTTATTCAATATATTTGATACATTTGTTATGTTATTCGAATATTTAGGTATGGACAAAATATACCTTTTATTTGTACGTATACATATAAAAGTATGTGCTAATTACGCACACATATTTGTATTAGGAACCCAACTAATACTTATTTAGGAGCTGGAAGACCCGATAGGGTGACTGTGACTGGTTTAATAGTCGATCAGCGTCTATCGTAAATACGACTCAACTTCCAACTATCCATGTCCTTTTGTTGTTATTTTTCCAAAACCATACAATTTACAGGCTTTTTTTATTTAAAATAAAAAAATTGGCATCCCATGACACCTAAAATGAAATTGAATTGTCGACGATACCAACTATTAGTATACAAAAAATAAAAATCGAATTTTTCAGAAAGTATGCTTTAGGCTGTGCGATATACTTCAATAGGTTTCTAAGATAAAATACGTATTATGTCGCACAATAAAAAAAAGATATATTAATTTGATCGCTAAAAAATTATTTCGTAAGAATAACGCCTACGGACTTCTCTTTACGGCTAATTATTAACACAAACGCTAATTTAATAGCCAGCCCATATAATCGTTCGGCACGCCAACGCTTTTTTATATTTATGTGCTTGTGCACACATATACGAAAGATTTACTGTTTCGTAGTGAACACAAAGCGAAACGAAAAATTTCTCTCCAACAAAATTTCTCCTTCTAAAATGCTCTTTCCTTTATATTGAATGATTTAGTGAATCACGAACTTACTAGCTCTATAAAGCGGTAAGACCGATTCCTACATACACCTATTTTACATGTACCTACTGTACAAGTACAATACGTGGTAATTTAGACGTATTTTTATATGCGTATCAAATGTATGGTTGTATGGTCTCACTAGGAGCTGTAAAAATATTTATGTAAATTGGAGGAAGCTAAAAAAAATAAAAATTTGCAATGTCACAGAGTTGTGTAAAATACTTTAAATTGATTATCTAGATAACAACACATACATTTTTAAAATATGTATATAAATATAGATAGAAATACCTTTTCAACGACGGTATCCCTATGTAGGTGCATACATATACTTTAGAAATGTATCTGAAAGTATCGAAATACTTTTCCGGAGTTGTACCTTGGGCTAAAAACCCCCTGATCAACTGAAGTATTCAAGAATTGAAAGATTGTTAATTAGATTATATATTAAGATTAGGTCATTTGGAGTAAAAAATTATTACAATCTTTTGATAGTATTCGGATGCTGGATGCATTTAAATTTAAACGTTCGTATCACAAAGTAAATTATATGTCTAAATTTATAATGTTCAAGTTATCCCCCTTGCATCGCTTATGCCATAAGCGATTTCATAAATACCATGAGGAAGCTATTTTAACATAATTTTTTTTGGATATCCCACTAATAACAAACAGAAAAATTGGAAATGCATCACGTAGTACTTTTCCTTTTTTTTGATAATCAGTCTATTTCGTCAATCTATAAATCACAACTAATTATTTTTATTGTTTACAGGTAAAAAATGGCGTTCACTAACACCACAGGACCGAAGACCATTCGTCGAAGAAGCAGAGAGACTGCGAGTGATACACATGACCGAACACCCTAACTACAAATACCGTCCCAGGCGACGGAAACACAATAAACAACGGACGACATCCGGCGTCGGTGCAAGAGTCGGTACATCTTTACCCAGCCCTAACGTTCCGAATATGTCGCCGAGATATTCGGGCTATATACCGAACTCAAGCTTATCGCCCACGATACAACAGACGAATAGCTACGCAGCATTGGACTTCCCAAGCCCAGGTTCTACAAGCGATTACGCTGCTCAAAGCAGCGAAAAACGATACCCTTACAACTACAATGTCGGTTATCAACAAAGCTACAGCCAAAAGAGCCCATTCGCCTTGCACACTCCAGATCAATCGCCTACGCACAGTCCGGAACCGAAAACTGTGTTAAAACAACCGAAAAGTCCGTCTCAAGAGAATAAAGAAAATTCGAGTGAAACAGACGGTGTACTTCCAACACCTGATTTATCTCCCTTAGAACAGGAATACGACGATAAACAACGTATTTCTAATATACAACATACGAGTAATGTGAACAATCTCACGCCCAATAGTTTGAGTCCAACGCAACAAAATTATAGGGTCCAAAACTATCGACAAACTAACACGGTAAACTACACTAATACCCAACCAATAACGTCGGTGCCGATGGCGAATGGCATGTACGTTATGTGCGCGAATAAAAGTTCAGTTGAACAAGGGCACGTTGTGACGGGTACATTCTATCCGCCGGTAGCTACATCTCAAGATCAGCAACTTTTAGGCACTTCGCAAAATAATCTTAGCTCAGTAGCGAATAGTACAAATACGGTTCATTACTATTCCAACAATTTGCAGCAATATTACGCTCCGAAAGATTATTATAAAGAGGAAATACTAATCAGTTCGCATATGAAAGCTGATTACCTCCCTTATGCGATTAAAAATGACCATATAATGGAAAAAGGTGAATATGATCTCAACTACAAATCAAGCATGAGCGATTATCCGTCCTATCCCTTGGTTCAAGGTTTCATGCCGCAAGGTGAAGAACGTAGCGATGTGGAAAGCGACGTCGATGCTAGAGAATTCGACAAATACCTAAAATGTAACAATTCTGATCCCAACGCTATAGACTCGAATCACAATTACCACCGCAACGACTCGTTAAGCTCTAACGTTACGTATAACTTTCAAGCTCAACATACGTCTGTGATTTTGCCAAACACGAACGTCAAACCGGAACCTCAACTTGGACATTACGCAGACGTTTACGACATAGCGCAGAACGGCGTTCAAAAGAACGACGATGATTTTAGTGAAATATTAGCAGATGTTAGAAAAACGTGTTATAGTAATTAAATATATAATCCACATGTACAGAAATTTCGTTCCTGATATCCTTTTTTTTATCGCAAACTCGTGCAATATCGTAATTTTTATGGTGCATATAAACGCAAACTGATAACTTCTATAGAAATTATATGTGGTTTGTCATATAGTAAGCATTGAAAACCCTCTTCTAATTGTAAATATTGTATTTGTAGCGTCTCTGATGTCCAAGTGGTGCAAACATAGTGAATTAAAATAATAAATTTATAACATTTTTCTTTAGCTGATTATTTATTATTTTTAATAAAAGGCACATCGTCCACGTACTTTTAATAAACTAAAAAAACAACCATATGCATACAATTATATGTAATTGTTTAAAAGAATCAAGTTTTTATATGCTTACCATAGGGAAAAATGCTACTAGTGTAATAAGTGTGAACATTTGTTCATACTTATTTAAATATATACTTCTTCAATAACGATATGTAAGAAAACATGTTTTTATCAGATTTTCCATATAAATGTTGATGCCTTCTAATTAAGTTTACACATTGAGGTAGCAGATTCCGACAAAGGAATACTCTACAGAAGTTATACCAAAATATCAAAAATGCAATTAAATGTAAGAAATTAAGATTGGATTTGCGATGGAAAAGTTTTACTTTACTGTTATTAATCGGAAGTACCCTCTTATGTAGAAAGAAGTGGTTAGAGAAAGATGTTCTGAGTAAAAGTAATTTAAGATGATGCATAATCTAAAAATATTTTCAAATCTACCGAGTTCCTAGAAAGTAGGCGACCGCATACTTATTTCGTTATTTTAAATAGAACACCTGTATATTAGACTTGTTCCAAACTGAAATCACAAACTAATTAGGCGCGATTCGATTCGCTAAAAAATCTAAAACTGCACTCTGGTTTTTCTTATTATATCTCAGAGTATTGACTGGTTTGTGATTTGTGTTGGAACAGAGCTGATTTTTTCATTTTCTGGTTCTACGCCAATAAATGATAGCACTTCATATACGCAACTATATTAACGTTCCAACGTTGTAAGGGTTAAAGCGACAGGATAGGCGTGTACATTAATTTTTTAAAATGAAATTTGAAATACTACAAATACACACTTGCATTGACTTGACAGAAGTAGTTTCATCAATATAATAATATACAGCTGTCTACTATGGCATTGAACATTTATTTAGCTTTAACGCAGTATAGCTTGAATTTCTTGAACGGTGCTGTATGTATATTTTAGTTTTCACTAGTTAATATCATATAAATCCCTTTCATTTGATACTAAACATTTGTTGAGAAATAAAATAATCTTGTATTAAATGCGATAAGTTATTATTAATTTCTGGATTGCTATGATATTTATATCATGGCATTATTTCATTTGTTTGCCCCTTAGACTAGATTAAATAACTTTTGTTCAGAATATTTTCTCTAAAATGAAAGATAAAGCAGTAATCGAAAAACGACACTTGCTGAGGCACCTACACAACAGTACTATTAATATTTTTTTAGATTCAGAATTTGCTTTCCATAAAAAAATACTTATTTAAAAACTATTAGTTGATCTAGGTTTCCCATTTAATTCTTTTGAATACACATCTACACCGGCTTTGTTTTAAATGTCAGGGGATAGGAATTAATTTCGGCAACGGCGATAATCTCCACTTCAATATGTTATTGTCACAAGATTGAAATAACATGAGTTACCTCAGAACTTTTCAAAACAATGTTACGATCGTAAAGCATAGTATGATCAAGCGTCTACTGCATTTTATAATCAGATATTTTTAAAACAACCGGTATAATGCAGGTATCAACATTAATATTTAATATATTACAGTGGCCAGTATTTTTCAATTTTTGTTACACTATTAGACACTAATTAATTAATATTTTTCCTATCGGCTTTATGTACACAGATGTTTTATATTTTCGGATCAAAATATACTTCGTTATATATGTTATAATACTCGTAACAGATCTATAAATATAAAATTAATTAGTAATGAATTTGTTTAAGAAGCTTGGAAAGTTTCTAAATGAATAAAAGGAAATATTCTAAGCCCATTTTGTTAACTTCGTGTAAGAAATGTTTAAAAAAATTATATTGGTTAAGGACTTAAATATTTATTGGTAAAGTTTATTCGTGGTTATGTTTATATTTATGTATCAGTGGTTACCCCATACCTTTTTCTAAGTGTTTTTAATTTACCTCAGCGAAAGATACAATCAATAATTAGTGTAATTAATTAAATATATGAAAATGTACGTTATGATCAAATGCATACACATTGCGAAAAATATTATTTTACAGAGTAATTCCTATACTTAGCTAGACTCTGGATTGCCAACACAAAAGTTCATCATCATCAGCTGTCATAAAGCAGTATCACTTACCATTTTTTTAAGAAATGCCTTGTACATCACTGCTTATTCTAAATCCTGTGTTAATTTAGAATGATTTTTATTATAGCATCCTATGTCTAAATTCAACCATTTTGGAAATATTGATCAAGAGGAGGGAAATACAGTCTTTTAATAGCAATTAAAATATGAAAAGCAACACTTTAAATGAAGAACTACGTAAGTGTTCGAATCGGTTTCTTCTCCTTCTAGAGTTTCGAGTGTGGTACAATATACAACTATTTAAATGACCCTGGAATAAAAATCTTAAGGAATCAGATCTGGTGATCTAGGGGGCCATTCGTGTCGTTCTCGTCTACTCCATCTTCCCGGAAAACTTTCATTTAAATAATTTTTAGCACGAATACCAAAATGCGGTAATGCCCCATCTTGTTGAAACCAAACATCATCTCTTAGTACCTGAGCGTTGCTGGGATGAGAAAATAATATATATATATATATATATATATATAGTCCTACTGCGAAATAAATCGTAGGAATTAGCCGTCGAATTATCGTGGAGAAAGAATGGTCCTGTGTAATACTGTTTCCAATTATACCTGCCCATATGTTTAATTTTTGTATTGTGTTCCATAGTCTAATCGAGATTATATTCGGACCGATAATACCTGCAGTTGTGTCTGTTGACGAAGCTATTAAGGGTAACCATAGCCTCATTGTAGGATAGGATTTGGCTTCTTGACAGAATTGAATACGTCTATTTGGATCATCTTTTGATTACTATACTAATACCGGCACCTTTTGTTGCCTCCTTTTAAGAATCCTTTTAACTGACCTTTCGCTGTTATTGTGCAGTACGGCACGACCCTCTTTGCAAAATTCGATGGTTCTTTAATTTATAAATAATTTATAGGTATTTAACAATAACACGGCGTGTACCATAATGACTATGATCCGAATTACATACAAAATTTTAAGCATAAAAATATTTATATTATTTTATTATTAGTATTGAAATGAAATTTGCAAAAATTCAATTACGTCACAAATATATGGACATTTTAAAATTTCAAGTTTCAAGCTAGTTATTACCGCATTTCTATAGCAACGAATAAAGATTTTTCACAATTATAATCCTAGGATTGTAATGATTTCATTATAGTTCTTGTTCGATCGAATTCGCCATTACAATTCTCAAATTAACAACTTTAATTGACTTATTATAGTTAGCACATAAAATTGATTTTTTTAAGAGGACAATTTCAAAAGCGAATTTTTTAATGAAAAACTTTTTGGCCAGGAGGACACGAAATCTTTTTGCATTGTGGGTGTCTATAACATATATTAAAAAATTGGATGCAACAATAGACCGCGTTAATCACACTGAACTGTTTAATGTGTTCAGTTACGCTTGAATTTGGACATTGTATACACATATAACAAAATATATTCTAAATTAACTGAAGATTTAGAATAAGCAATAATATACAGGAGTTTCATTAAAACAATGACAAATGACAAGCGACCTCATGACAGCTGATGACGTCATTCACATATTGAAGGCAAAGTAAAATGGTACCTACAATTTTAGTCCTAGAGTTCTACAATTTTAGTCCTAGAGTTGTGTCCAAAATTTGAACACGCTATCACGTTCCATTCTCTTGTAATCAAGCCGTTCCAGAACATTTGCCCGCTCCTGTAACATACACGTAGTGAAATTGCAATATGGATTAACCACGGTTATATAAAATATATGCATAACATGGTATGTTTCATTGCAATGCAGCTCACTCGATAAAATAATTACTTAGCTACTGTTAACGAAACTATGTACGGGAATGTTTTAGGCTGGGCTTGCCATAAAGGAATTGTGCTGTAGTGCCTTGAAACCCACGATAGAGAACCATTCCAGTTTAAAATGCAGTGCCTTTCAAGTAGACTGAAATTTTAGCATGATGAATACTCGATTTTATTTAACCAATATAATCTCACCGATATTTTATAAAATTTATTTATATAATCGTAGCAATATAATAATAAAACAACAAATAAGTGTGATATTTGAACACACTATAACGATTACAATAAATTTATACACTAGAAAAGAAATAAACTAAACATGAAGACTGCTGTATTAAAAATGATGTAATATACAATATTTTTCTATATATTTGTACAGTAAACTATATACATATATATACTTAGACAATAATGTAATGACAAGTGCATTAGGCAAATAGAATTATAAAAGATCATAAAACTACTCTCAGATATTTGTTTCTTATATCCGTGCTTGCTATTAAATTTATTAGGTAGTTAACTATTTTTTGTTTAATACATTACCTTTGTAAGAATTATCAACTTGTTGAATGAACCAAAGCTTGTAAATGTTGTACTATATTTAAAAAGTGAAGTTAAATGTAAGTATAGTTGTTATATTATCCTTGTAATTTGAACAAATTGTATCTTTGTTAATATGGGACAAATACATTTCTCTAAACATACTCTTACTGTTTTATTATATTCGTCTTATTCGTTTTAAGACCACGATTAAAACTATCAACTTTTGCAGCATTCACCTTAACATTAGATAATAATACACATTTAGACATTGATGACAGAAGAATGGTTAGTTCTAAATGGTTCAAAACAGCCACCGTTACTGCATTGTAGCTACGGAGCTGCGTTACAATGCTTCCATTCCCTCGCATATTTCCCTTGCATATCGTGTGTAATTGACCTCTCACTTACGTCACCACCAGCCACCATAGGTCATCGGATGCTGTACGTTTAAATGAAAAAAAAGATTTAAGTTATCCTACAAGGGACATTCGATGAATACCTAGTCTTCATAAGAAATGCATTTTAGTTTTCAACATATTCTTCTTTGAAATCGATGCAGTTAATTCAACGTAGTGCTATATATAAAAAAATACGATTTCTCTCTGAAAAATAGGCGTTTATTTCACTCCATCGTTTAAGCCATTTTGTCATATTCGGAAATAGGAAGTAATTACTGGGGCAGCAATTCGTATCCTAACTCATGCAATTTGAGGTATTGTTGAAACGATCCAATAAGTTGGCATAATACTAGCCATTAATCGTTTTACCCTTTTCAAGGTAATCAACGTGGATTATGCCGAGTACATCCTAAAACACTGAGATCATGACCTTGTTGGCCTATAAAGTGGCTGTGGCCTTCTTTGGCACTGGTTAGCCATGAGAAACCCAATGTGTGAACTGTTCTTTGGTCTCTGGCGTGCTATAATGAATCCATGTTTTGTCAACAGTTATGAATCGACGCCAAAAATCATTCGGATTGTGCTTTAACATCGCCAAACATTTCTTTGAAGTTGACACAAGTGCGTGTTTACGATCAATTGTGTGTTATATTCGATTTTTTCCATTGTTCTTAAATCACAACAGTTAGTCTTGATGGGACTTTTGTCAAAGGCTAACAGGGTGAAACATACGTTCATCGCGAAATACACCTAAAAATCTTCTTGGCAGTCTGAAAGATAAACACAACATGAGGGAAAAATCAGGAATTTATAAAAATTGCATGTAGTGACTGTGCAAAGCTTATATTGGTCAAACGAAAAAAGCGATAGTCATCCGATTTAAAGAACACATTAGGTCTTATCGATATGATAGAATCGCCAAGTATAACACAACACAAACGATACCGAGCATAACATTAAATTAGAAAACATGAAATCGATTAAGAACGTAACTTCGCTGCGGGAATTAGATAAATATTAAATAAACTATTTACATAAAAAGCAACACCAATTTGATGAATAGAGAGAACGGGCCATTATCATTCTTAGTTCTGTTTGATTTATTAGGGTAAGGCATTTATTAGAGCTTTTGCTGTCTAGTATTCAAAAATCACAATATTGAACAATAACAACTTTAAACGGTGAGCGTAAGAGCCCTTAAATAAAATTAAATGCCTAATCTCTAGTCTAGTTTCTAAACTAAAAGAAAATACAGTGGAAAAATATGCAATAAATAGCAAATGCAAGTTTACAAATTACAAATTAATCTTCCGTTTTATTCAATGTTGAAAGAAGCATTCTTTAAAAATATGAATATGTATTACTTGACTAGAGGGGTACATACGTATTTTCAAAGCAATGCTTCGTAATTTATATAATTTTTCACAAACAGTATAGTAATAATGGAAAAACCACTTTAGTAAAATGTTAAAAGTATCGCATCATCTTTCTATGCACGTTTGAATTGAAGTGAGCGCTTGAATTTTCTTAGAGAATCATTACAGCTCCTTAACATTTCCATATTTATCAGTTCCTCCATTACCATAAGAAAGCCTACACTTAAGGTAAAAACTCCAATGCAAAGTGATTCTGCTGCCTTAAAAATTACTTTTTAGTACAGATTTGGGCTTATGAATATATTCAGACGCGATTCCATTTTATCTATATCAAAATGTTATCATATTTTACTCGTTATCTAGTGTTTATGAAGCCATTCAACTATCCATTTACTTCCTGTATTCGAACAGATGTCATAAACTGTATAAAAGCAGTATTATGATAGCAGATGGACTCGTATATACGTAAATACATACATAATAATTAATAAGCGCCTGAATCGCCTACAATTTATTGAATCATTCTGGACACTTCAAGTGTTACCCGTTCTCGCACTTGACCGCTCTACCATAACCAAAAAGTATGTATAATTAAGAAAATTACATTCGTTATGGACATGTAGAAGGTTGTCTGCTGCACTACTTAAACTTAATTTATATGTGTGAAATTAATCCGTTTAAAAGAAGAAATATGTAAATATAAGTCATATCGTAGAATAATGTTCAATTGGGGAATCAATGCAACTAACACAATATTAATAGGACTAGGAAGGTTCTCATGTTTGAATGAGAGTATCTAATTAAAGATACTACACAAATAGGTAGTACTTGCCACAGAATCTGTGCTCGCGCGTATGATTGTGTAGAGGTCGATATAGTAATATAATTCGACAATTTCAGTGATTAGAGTATCTTTAATTAAATACTCTCATCCAAACATGTTAGCTTGAACATCGTATATATACGCCAACTTGAATTACAGCTGCTACCTTCCACATAGGTGTACTGATGAGTTGTCATACAGCGAAACGCGTATACACATAGTGGTTGGTGGTAGCTGGTTTATTAAATATATTCATTTAGGAAGGCTTTGTTTGAAAAATTACAAAAACAGATATTTTACGCAATATTACGAAATTTATTTTAAAAGTCTGGTGTCATTTGTGTTTCAAAAGAAGAAAACATTTAAACAATTTTTTTTCTTAAGTTCATAATAAATTAGTTTTTCCTCTTATGATGGCCCGCGTGAACTTAATTATCCAAAATGTAAAGAATGACTTCAGGAATTACAAGCTAATTATGGAGATGTAGCCCTACACACTGTTGTCAGATGGTTAAGCAAAGGAAAAGTTCTAGAACTGTTCTTTAATTTAAAATTTGAAATAATTTTATTCTTAAAGAATATCTCCAACTTCAAAACGATGATTGGTGGACACTTACTGCTCTTTTGGCCGATATTACTATGAAGTTCAATAATCTTAATTTAGATTTGTAAGGACCCAACAAGATAATCGGACAAATGATGAATAAAATATTCGCATTTGAAGCTAAACTGCAATTATCCATAAATGAACGTGAAGCAGAAGACTTTCCTAATTTTCCAACTGTCAAGTATATATATCAAGGTATGGTATTGAAGGAATATTTGGAAGAAATTCAAGATTTAATGACCTGAGAAATATCAAGAAAATACGGCGCACAACTCAAAGCTCATTTCATTGAACATCGTAAAAAGCAGGAGTACATTGAATTTTGGAATAATGTGCCTAGCAAATGTTTAGGAGACTGCGCACAATTTATTTTGACGATATTCCCTTGAATGTAGCTCTGTGAAGCTTCATTTTCGAAAATGAGTATGTTCTACACGACGCAATGAGGATTGCATGTAATCCCAAACGCTCCGATATAGAAGAAATAATTAAAAAAGTGCAACATCATAATACTTAAATTACATGATAGCATAAAATTTCATAAATAATATCATATAAAAATCTCGAGTACACTATTTTGCATTGTGTCACAACTACAACTGTCCGCTTTAAGATTTTTAATGTTAACTGGAAAACAAGCTAAGCTATCGTTACTTCAATTTTATTTTACCGTAGTGGCATAACACCGCGATCGGTCTAACGTAACCTTAAAAGTACTTACTGCCGAAGATGCTTAGCTATCGAAACGTGCGTCCATTGTTAGTGAGGTGTTGTGACGAGGATGAAGGTGAAATGTTTCAATGTATAGCATATGTCGAAATATGATAAGAAATTTATACTCTGCTAAAATTATCTAGCTTCTGTTGGTGCAAATGCACTACCACAATTTATATCGTATATCTCAAGAATCTAGACCTATAGTAACATAAATTCCAAATAAAACCGTAGAACGTAATAGAATTTTATACTGGAAACTGTAGAGGCACTGTTTAACAACCTATAAAAGAAAGAACACGATTTTCTCCGAGACATTTATAACTTTATCTACGATTTTATTTCTCATATTACTTTTTAAATTATATAAACAAAAGAATTTATTCTATCGGTGAATATAAATTCAATCTAGGGTTTCACCGTACCTTTTTCTTTTTTTCTGATGTGCGTGTACGTTGCGTATTTATTTCTATGTATACGTTCACGTACGAAATGGTGTGAGTGTGTCCGTATGTGAATGTGATACCCACATATATATATATATATATATGTATATATATGTCGGGGGCTGCCTCGAACACACCACACCGGATCGTAGCTCAACAGAACCGCGGTAAGAGCAGACGAGAAGGCGTCTCTTAAATTTAGAGCCGGCGATCCGCTTTTGAGATAGATCGCAGTACCACCGGCAAAATCGATAAATTATTATCAAGCCGGACGCGATTTATTTAATATTTGTACATAATCATAGCAATATGTAACGCGTTCCGCTTTAATCTTAACTAAAGGAGCTCCTTTTTATATACATATTTAATATTCATTAGTTTTGCGTTAGTTAGTTATATAACGCAGTATAATCTATCTCCGTAAAAAGGGCAAGGTGTTATGTATAAGCACCGTCCTTGTGATCACTATATTGCGATCTGCTGCACTAGAATTGGTAGAGACATTTAGTTCGCGAACGAACCAATCAAACGGAACGACTCTAGGCTGTGAAGTAAAAGAACTAGTTCACTATCCCAGACTTCTAGAATTGTAAAATAGCGCCTATCGTATAAATAGTAAGAAATTAAATTTTCTGGCAATATAACAGATACCGTCAAACGTGGATACTTATACAACTTAACGTATACGAAATTAACATCAATGTTAAGTTTCAGTCAGTTCCTTACTGATGGATTACAAGAGATGGGGAAAAATGGTAAGAAGTAGTAATCTAATGGTGGAGTCAATACTGTTGACAATACTCGACAGGTACGATCAACAAGCAACAGGCAAACATTCAGGAAGGTTTTTATGACAAGAAAATCACAGTTTGGTGCAGTTTCATAACTAATTTCATCATTGACCCCTATTTTTTTCGAGGAAATACAAAACAACGAAGTAGTCATAGTAACTGTTACAGGTGACCGATACCTGCAAATGTTAGAGATTATGTAATCCCACAGTTGCAAAACGAGGACGCAATGGAAAACATAACTTTTATGCAAGATGATTATAAGAAGACTTGCCAGCTGCTGTTTTTCAAGATCGTGTTATAAGCAGACACTTCGAAAATTCTGATCTGAACCCGGCGAACTTTTGGCTTTGGAGTTATTTAAAAAAATTAATGCAACCAGAAACGCTGGAAGAATTGAGAGACAATATTAAAACACAAATTATTACAATTCCACCCGAAATTTATAATGCGGTATATAACTTGGAGGAAAGCTGGAAGGAGGTGCTTTTATACCCACAGAACTGAGGGATATGTTAAGAGGTTGAGTTAAAACGTGTTGAACTCAATAAATTCAGTTTCTATTGATTTTTGTTTGTTGTATAAGCTGAACCATCCCTTTACTTTATGATAACCTTGTATTTTATCAAATTATTTCGTAGTTGGCGATAAACTGATTTTGCAGTAAAGGAATTGACGTAATTTAGTATAATCTAGGTGTGATCAAAGTAGCCCCAAATTCAGTAAAACTTTGATCAAATCATTTGTACTTTTTTTCTCAATTATTTACTTCACAAACAGATTTTTGCTCTTTCTGAGTAAAAGGAAACTTTTTTTTACGTTTACTTGGTTTCTTTGTTAAAATAAAATATGTAGTCATATTTTATAGTATATTTCAACGCAAATAAGCAATAAAACCAACAATTATTATAACCCCATTTAGTGGTATTATAGAGTATCCTTTATTTTCGTATATACAAACTGATCAATAAGTAGTACACAAGGCTCCTAACGTCCTGTATTTCACTGTATTATGTTTCTACATGTAAAACTGAATCCATGTAACATACTGTAAACAGATATTTTTCTGTCGTATATTTGGGAGTATCACCTAAATACTCTTTCGGCAGTTTAAATGAACAAATTGGAATAAATAACTTTTATGAATGATGAAATATAAAAATATCCTTCAGAAAGTGTGAAATGCAAATCCATTTTAGCATAATCTAGCATATTTTATCAATCGTGTAGCAAATTCACACTTCCAACGTCTTTATATAATGATGTGTATGTCTAATATTCAAACCAAAAGAAAGTAAAAGAAGTATTGTTTTTGGATTGGATGGATCCAAAGGATCTCTGATATTAGTACTGCTTACTTATCACGACAGCAGTAAGCAAAACATTGACGTTGCCGTTCTTAAACTGCTATTAAGTTACTTGATCCTCAATTTTTTCAAAAAGTTTTTAAAAAGAAAAACTAACAAGTAAATTCAAGAACTTTTAATATAATGAGTACACTGACTCGACACTGATATTCGAACAAGGCTAAATAAACAGTTTAGCATTTCTTGTGTGTTCATGCTACGCGATTATAACATAATTCTGCTGATTTATAATTTCAAGCCTAACAAAATTAATTTCACAGAAACGAATTAGTAGATATGATTTATGTACACAATTAAGAATAACGAAAACAAATCGGTGCGCAGCAATTAATACGCTAAATAAAATTGAAGAATGTTTCTACAAATAATCGCAGGAATGTGTTGAGTGAGAAATGATAGATAAATAAGTAGACAGCTATTGCAATATAGACTACAAAACATATATTAAGATTATTCATAGTGTAAATATTATTTTAGAATTTAGATTTTTTTGTTTGGATTTAAAATTTATGCTTACACCACTTATTGTCAA
Source organism: Oryctes borbonicus (assembly GCA_902654985.2). Classification (NCBI taxonomy): domain Eukaryota; kingdom Metazoa; phylum Arthropoda; class Insecta; order Coleoptera; family Scarabaeidae; genus Oryctes; species Oryctes borbonicus. Next base: position 4,968,087 of record LR736883.1, read on the forward strand.
TGTCTCTAACCTGTTATTAATAACGGACATATTCGTCAATTTCTTAATGTAATACAGACGAATAGCTTTACTACCGGAACTACCAGCTTAAATCATCCACGAAATTTAAAGGATTCCAGCTCTAGTTATTAAATTATTTTCTCTCGTCCTCTTTTGTTAAAACGATGCATTAATACTATAGTTCTTTTTTATTTCTATATTTGCAGAAAAATAATTTCAGTGGTATCAAAGCTCTTTAATTCCAGAAATATTTTCGGTTCTTTATAACATCGTTCAACGCAACTTGGTTGAAATTTTGAAACAACAGTTTTAGAAACATTAAATTCGATATTTTTTTTTACTGACGACATGATAATCAAGCACCAAACTCATTAGCCATATTAATACTACCGACAAGATTTTAAAATAAAAAGGTATAACCTAACACAAAGACTATTACTAAATATAATTCCAGGGATATTTTCTAAATAAGGTCTGTTTTTAAATGAAAGTAAGAATGGTACGCGATCGTCGCAGTGCACGTGCCACCTTACAATCCAAACCTTGCACCCAGTGATTTTCACTTGTTTCAGTACTTAAGGTTGGATTTTCACAGAGCGCGACAAATTTAAAAATTGCGCGTACTGATTTCAATATTCATTGTAAAAGTGATCATTATTTTTAACCAATATTTCTTTTGTTAGAGTTATAAATTTATAAGAAACTTCAAACCTAAACATATTTGTAGCTCTCAATATTTGCTATACTACAAGTTATTAAAATCACAAAATTTACTTCAGCTCTAGATCATAAACCATTCAAGACATACAACAAATAATGTAATCTAATATTAACTTATTCCTTTCCCAACTTCCCAACCACTACTAAAATGTGAAATTACTTTCCTCGGAAATATTGATATCAAAAAATGTCATAGGCCGTGGAGAAAAAAATGGAGGTTTGAACTTCCTTATAAACTTGTAACCTAAGACAAAAAAAAAATATATTGGGTACAAGTAATGATCACTGCTACAATGAATATTAAAATCAGAATACGCAACCCGCGCGCTGTGAAAACAGGACCTTAAAGGAGTTCCTTGGTGGCCAGCGATTCGACGATGACGAAGAAGTGAAAACTGCAATCATAGATTGGGCTTCTTCACGGGAAGCAGATTTCTTCGACATCGGAATTCAAAAACTTATTGAACGGTATGACAATGTTTCAACAAAAATGAAGCGCTCATCTCAAATCCGCTTTATCCCAACCAACAAACTTACCAGAGAGCAAAATCAAAAACTACACTCCCCCAAAGGTGCCTTTAATAACACCTCCTTCGAGAGCATCGAAAGAGCGACCCCCTCCAAAGGATTTCATCCGTCGTCTACAAAATGGATTAAAGTCATGCTCCAAAGCTGACGCAAAAACACCACGCTGGGATCGGAAATTTTTGGTGCCCAGAAACAACTCCGACGACTGTGCAAGAGCAGCTTCAACAAATTCAAAGGCTTGCTTGCCTCAACATCACAGGTGTGATGCGCACGTGTCCTACAGCAGCGCTGGAAGTCCTGCTGGGACTAACGCTGCTCCACATCCACATTCAGAAACAGCCTATATTGTGTGCCCTCACTCTTTGCAGAATGAAGGGACTGTAGCCTGGGAATCTTAGAGGACATCTCAAAATCCTTGAAGATGCCAACATAAATTATCTGATGCATATTGCAAAGGACATGCTCCCTATGCAATATAATGTTGATGAGCCTTATAAGGTGATCATTGAAAGCCCCCTTCTGTGGCCTACAAGTAATTAAAACATGGGAGGACAATCAAAAGTGGTACTAGGAAAATGTTCCAGAACAAAAACAGCCGAAAGCATTCATATCGGGCTCATCTAAGACAACAAAGGCAGTGCTATGGTTCAGCAAATGGGACCTTAGATTACTGGCGGGATTTCTGACAAGTCACCTATTCCATCAGGGAAAAGCTGAAGATTAAGGTCTGTCGTCTATGCCAAGAAGATCCGGAGACGGGAGAACACATTCTATGCAAATGTGTTGCCATCAGTCGCACTCGATAACATTTTAGTAAACGATTTCTGACATCTACTGAACTGGAGGATGAAGATCCTGGTGCAGTATTAAGGTTTATTAAGAGCCTTCACCTATTCTAACACACATAAGAGCATTTTGTTACAATAGATCTATCAAACGGGCAGTGACTAAAGGCGTTTGTGCCATAGTCCATTGATACTGATACTCAATGCCGGAAAGCCCTCTAGGCCGTCAACCAACTTACTAATTGATATCAGAGAAGTTCACTTGCAAAAGAAGTGTTCCACGGTTTCATCTTAGGCTAGATGGCCCCTGCATGACAAGTCTTCGAGTAGTCTCATTCTATAAGGGTGCCAATATCTAGTCGGAATCCCAAGAGCCATGCAAAGATCTCTTCTGGATAGTTTCAGTTATCTGAATGCTGTCCGATTGTTCGGTTACGTCAAAGTGACTTTACCGCAGCAGCCGTGTGCGTCATGCCAAACCCTTTTCTCCCTACTGGCCGGCCTATCCACTTCTTCATAACCAGGATTTCCATTGTGGACCTTCAGCCATCTTAGGTTGATATTGTTTGTTTCAGAGGTTGAGAATAAAGCTCTGTGGCGTTATTGGTCAGTTTAACACTTGCTTGCCGTCTATAAACTACCTAATGTTGCTCTCTATGATCTTAAGATTAACAATGCACTGCTAGAGCCACTGCCGAGACTTCCACCTGGAAAAAGATTACCGGGAGTTCATCGGGGAATACTCCCGCTGCAGTTCCATTGTTCGCTTTTGATACGTCTACGAAGAAATATAAGCTGTGCTCATCGCTATCGGTCTGTCGACATATCGCAGGTTTATAGGATTTGTCGCAGACAAAAAGAGATGGCCTGTTATCCACCCCAACCTCTAGCATCTGCACTATTCTGCAAGCGTCTGCAGTACATTCCACCAGGTCTTAAGAGTTCGTTCTTCTTTGTGCCACTATATAGCAACCGAATCACGGAGGAAATACCACCTCTTCGACCAGTAAGTCAAAAAGCAGCAAACAGAGTATGACCTCCACTTCTGCCGTTGATGTAGATCTTAATGCGCCCGTAATATCTAGGCAAGCGGTTCTTTGTATCTGCATTAGCTTCTTGGCTATCTTTTCTACACTAAGCATGTAACAGTGTTCTAATAACTGCAGTGTAAATCCATATTATTACTCTGGGAGAAAGATCTCAATATGGCTTTAACCCCGTTCTAAAACACAATTACATTCACTAAAGGATTTGTAAGTATGTGTTCTTAAGTATAGGAGTAAGGATTATATTTAAATGTAGTTACATCAAAAATCATGTGCCGTAAAGTTACCCACAACGCCTTGTATTTAGGATAAGTAACGTTGGATTCTTTCTCCAGGTTTCGCCACGTGCCACAGAAGTGACACGCAGCAAAAACCTTGATCACTATAGAAGTAGTGATCCAGGTTTTGTAAAAGCTCATCTTGTGAAATTTGGTTCGTTTTCACAACACAAAGTCAAAAGTTCTACGGTTACCTCAAACAGTTTTTTTATTTATCACACCACTAACATTGTAAGATCGACGGCCGGCTCGGATCGACGGCCGCCTCTATCACTTCGCACAGACGCTCGTACAGAGTCGTGCTGATTTACACACCTCCCTCAGTCAAGCCAGATCATCTCCGGCCTCCACACGAGTCAGTCGTTAATGTGAGTTGCCATCTTAGCAGTTGATTTTCGCCTATGGCATGATTTACATGCTGAGTTACCGTGATCAATTGCTTCCTGCTCAGTTAATTTCATCTCTGGCGTGGTTTACACGTTGAGTTATTGTGCTAACTGTTGCCTACCAACTTTCCCTCTCCTGAAGAAGCCCCATACGATTGTGGGCGAAATGTCGAGTTTTCATTTTGGCCAAACTGACATGACACGGTTCAAACTCGCAACACGTTTAGTTTCAACTGACTCTGGCCGTGAAAGCCTACGTTTTTATTTTAATGTAATTAACAATTGTAAATGAAGATACACAAAGCATAAGCAAATGTAAAACTCTGTTACAGGATCCGTCTTTACAAACGAATTTGTATTTTATTAACGAATATTTTCGTGATATACCTCAAAAAACAAAATACTTCGAATTACAAGCAATACAACTAAAAGATGGAATTGAAACATTAGATGTTATAATAAACAAATTAAAGAATATTTCTGGTGTATATGTTGTTGTAGACTTCCGCGGTCCTTGTTTTCTTTTAAAGAATTTGGATTTCCGGGTTGAAACCGCGTCATAATTGCGACGTTTCGCTCTCAATTGTATGCAGCAGCCCAGAAGAAGCTCCATACAATTGAGAGCGACACGTCGGCATTCTCGTGCAATTACGACGCGGTTTCAACCCGGAAAGCCAAATTCTTTAATATTTTTGGTGATTTTGCTACTTATATATGTAAAAAAAATCAAAGCAAATCAAGCGATGTGCGAAGCGAACAGATTTCACAGCAGAAAATTTAGATTATGTTTTAGTAATGAATGTTAATATTAATTTTACATTTAACGTGAGCGTCACTTGTCAGACTGTTACGATAGATAGCAGACGAGGTTATTTACTTACGATACTATTACATCATAACAAAGTTGAAAATTTTCTGTTTGTCAAAATGGAAACAAACTATTAGGTTATGTATCTCCCAAACAATATTATTATTGATATTCGGTGAGTAAACGGAGCCTCAATTCACCAAAATCGCATTTATGATTATCTTTCAAAAGCACGATTTAATATATTAATATTACTAGGAGTGGAAAGACAACAAAAACCAACAACCACCAACAAATTTAATCCAGATCATTATTGCTTTAAGTAAAAAAAAAAAAACAAAAATGCTAAGATAGCTTAGCTTCCTCATGGTATTGATGGAATATAATTTACGGCAAACGCAATGAAAGGAGAGAGAAAAAAATACACTAACACACGGATATGTTTCTGCCTACCCGACGTCATCAGCGTGGTTTCGAGAGTATTTTTCACATCTCTACCTTCTATCGCTGTTGCCTCACAGTTCATACCACAACTTTCAAAACGACAAACTCGACATTCCTTGGCGCCCTCTAGTGCCAAAGAAACGCATGCCTGCCGTTCCGGAAGCAGCGACATAAACCGGGTACTGTAGAAGGTAGAGTTTAGTTAGTAGAGTTTGTCGTTTTGAAAGTTGTGGCATTAACTGTGAGGTAACAGCGATAGAAGGTAGAGATGTGAAAAATACTCTCGAAACCGCGCTGATGACGCCGGGTAGGCAGAAACATGTCCATGTGTTAGTGTATTTTTTTCTCTCTCCTTTCATTGCGTTTGCCGTGAATTATTCCATCAATACCATGCGGAAGCTAAGCTATCTTAGCATTATTTTTTGGTTATTGTTCCTAGGCATTTTCTGATGTGTTCTGATTGCTTTAAGTATTCACAGTAATTATTAACTCTTCTCTTCCAAAAACAAAATACACTACGCTTAAGGTATTTGCAGTAATTAATTAATTCGGGAACCAATCTCTCTGTCCCACCACTTTTGAATTTCATTTTCCGTGTGATTTATACTATTACACCAAATTTCCGAAGTAATTTGGTTCAATGCTTCTTTCCATAGTTGTTAGCATCCTTCCTCCGACCTGCCATATTTACTAATATGATTAGCGCAGTATATTTTCGTTATGCCCCATATTAGTTCAATCGGATTAAATATGCAATGATATAGAGAAAGACAGAGAACTGTACACCCATACATTTCAGTTGGTTCATCAGCCTCATATACTGGTTGCGGTTTGTGCTGTTCAACTAAATGTAGAAGCTGTATTTTCAATGCAGTGCTGCCATAATCAATATGATTGTTGGTAAGCCAATGGTGAATTTCAGGTTTTGTTGATGAAGCTGTCGGTACTTTATTCCGGATTGTACTATGGTAATTAACGTTATCCATTACAATGACAGAAAGGTTTTCTAAATTTTGAAGGAGCTATGTCTTGAACCACTTGAAGAAATTTTCACGATTCATATCACCATCGTAATCTAAGTTTTTACTCTTGGATGAAGATACTAGTTCTGCTCCTTGTATAAATCCATCACTATTTCTAGCATGTAAAACTTTATAGCTTTTTCCACCAATTTTTGATGCTTGCCAAGATTTTCCTATGGTACCATCTTGGAAGATCTAGGTTTCGTCAAGAAAAACAAACTGCCGTAGATTTTCTTTTTTGATACGCATATATTGTTGTATGAATGTGATCCGTTTCATTGCGTGTAGGACCTCCATTAAGACCCATTTTGGATTGTCTTTTTTGCAATGAAAACCTATATTATTTAATACCTTCCACAACGTTGTATGTACTTCAACCACCTTTCTTTAAGAATACTATTAAGGGTGTTTATGGTACGTTGTAGTCGGGTTCGTCTCCAAATTACGCGACTAGCGAAACTATTAGCTCCTTTGACTGCTTACACAATGGTTTCGGCATGTTCTGTTTTTTTTTTTTTTTGTAATAACAACTGATTTTAAACAGATATATGCCAAGTATAAATGCAAAATTTAACATACGACTAAAAACGCAAAATATAACCTTTTGACAATTGACTGAGTTGACAGCATGAGAGATGGCGCAAGCATGCAATTTTATTGACAGTGGGTACCAAACATTATATATTTAATCGAATTAGAAAAAGTTATATACTTGGTTGGTTATTTTAATTGTTTGCTATTACATTGCCCGAAATTGCTAGAAATGACGTACCTCGTCTGCTTTCTTAAATTGCCTATATCCTCTCTGTGAGTACCAATTTCCCTTATCCATATGCATGCCGCGGTTGGATGTATGTATCGTACCCCATTCTATCTCAGGCGTCGGCGATAGAGGCGGTCGTCGATCTGCAGTATAATTGTAACATAAACAAGAAAACCATACGTCAAAATATATCCTTTGGTCAACAATTTAATATAATAGCCGAGCCCCTTTATGGAGGTAAATATCAATTTTCTAAAAGAAATTTACCTTAACAATGAGGAATTATAATATTTCGTAAAAGCAGGCATTAAAGAAATGAAAAAAATATGCAAGAGTTAGTACTTAAAACCATTAAAATACAACATAAACCAAAAAAGGCTAGATTTATACCAAGAACACTTCAGGTGATATTTAGTTAATTTTACGTTATAATTACAGCTTACGAAGGTAAAATTCCCGAATTTTTTTACAGTGTAATAATAAACAGTTTTGATGGTTCATTGTACAATCACACTATCGTATGGTTGGCAATGAAAATCTACATTTTAAAGTTTCCGAAACGTATATTGCGAATTTATTATATATTCTAGGTGTTTTTTATTAATGGAACCTTTAATCGAACAATTGTTTGAACAATTTTAAAATCAGCTCTATTCTCAATTCGACATTTCAAATTTAAAACAATTAATATTGGCATAGTATTGTAACTATATATTCTTGTACAAATATTCATACAATCACGAGCATTAAATTTTAATTCAGATTAGAAATTATCTAAGACCTGGATTATTATTTTATTTTATCACTTGATAAACAAAGAAAAATAAAGTAAATCCCCAAGCATTGTTGAATATATCGCGTACTCTATTGAATAATAACCGAAATACTTCTAAAAATTTACAAAGATGATTTACAGGTTACTACTTTTCAGATGACATAATTTATAACCACAATTACAAAACAGCTGTATTACATTGTAAATAAAACATTAAATGACAATATTAACCTGTCAAAATTTTTGTGTTATTGGAAAATTAATACATTTGCATCATTTTTCACTCTGATTTTATTGACATGGCAGAGAAAAATGAAAAGTAAGTGGTATATACCTACTGTCACAAATTTCCAAAATAATAAACAATGTTTCAAGCATAAATAATTCTCCATATGTATAATTTCTAAGGCTTATGTTTATAAAAGATATTGTCCTTTCAGCAATGGAAGTTGGTTGGGATCATGGATAAATGCTGCAAAACTCAGAGTTGGTGTTTTATGACTGCATTACTTTATTTACAAGTAATTTATTTTGCAGAGCACAGAAGTTCTTGAATTTGTTAAAAAAGACTTGGAAGAATTCGGACAAGCTGTAAAAACTGAAGCGAGTAATGTAGTTTCATCAACAGGATCAGTTATAGAAAAAACTTTAGGTGTATGTTACTCAATACTTGTATATATATATATATATATCTTTTAGTAATTATATATGCCGGTTGATATTTTAGCTAAATGAACCAGACTCTACAGCCAATTCAATGAAAAGAACATTTAGTACATTTATAGGTATAGTTACCATCAGTGTTTTTAAGCAATAAGCTACGTTATGTTTTTCAGGTCAAATGAATGATGCGCTAAATCCTAGTCCAGATGATTCTGATACAGAAGCAATTTTAATAACGGATGGAGAAATAATAACATTATCAAAAGTACAGGTACGTAGTATACTTGACAATAATTGTTATTTATGTTTTAAATGAATACGTTACAAAGGTATCACAAATGTATATAGTTGGCATTACTCTATTTATACCAGGGTCGCCAGGCATAGGTTTATCCGCCAGGTCTGTGACCTCATAATATGTTTGCGCAGTATTTGTATGTGTATTATAAATTAATAATTAAATTAATATCTATATCTATAAGTATAGTTATATTACTGTTAGTAATTACAGTAATAAAAAGTAAATAGTACAATAAATAATCGCTCATAATAGTAAAAATCATTTACCATCTTAAGCGGCATTACCTGGTTATTATCAAGCATTAGATGAGATAGAAGCGATATTGTGACAAATTGGATAACTTGCATAAAAACTTTGCACCATTGGGTATGATTCCATAGTTCTCTCACCAAATGGTGTTCACCATGATGTTAACAGGTTTTTTTATCTTGAAAAAGACTGTTCAACATCCACTGATATCAGACAGCATAATTGTCATGAATCGTTTTTTTTTTACAGAAGTATCATAGCATTCACTCTGACTTTCCTTAATAGCTGCTGCTTCATTACTAAACTGAAGTATCACTGATTTGATTTCTTAATAATATTTTGAATAATAAGAAACTGACTTCAATCAAGTTTCCCAACGTGTAGCAATCGGCTGTGGTGTAGAATACGCTTAGGAGATTTAAGAAATACCTTTTTCATATTTGCTATTAGTGCATCTACTTTTGAATAAAAATCTTTAAGAATTTGTGTCATAAAATGTAAACCATGAACTTTACATGTTACATGTACAAACCTCCCACTTTTCTTTAACAGAACACCCTACACTAGGCATTGTCCTGGCGCCATCGTTATTCAACATCAACACTTGAGTTATTGAGACTACAAATTTTCTATATTTTTGGTTGCAAGTAATATTGCAGATGTAGAAGGCTCTAGTATACATAGTATAACATGCATAATAGATTACATTTTACAATTAGTGGTTTCCTCGATGCATAGTCAAAGCAGTTCATTTTTTGTTGTTGATTTGATTCTTTTTCCCACATCCTCGCATACAGATGGTATATATTTCCGTAAGGTTGCTCAACTTGGTAACTGCCAATTAGGATTATATTTACTCCAGAAATGTCTAAATTCTGGTTTATCGAGCAAGTGAAGTGGTAGACTGCAAGCAATTAGCATGAACAGTAAGTCACATAGAAATACTGTTACCTATGTCACGCCGCTTACGTATTGTTTACAATTTACATGCACTACACCGTTACGTTCTTGCCAGCAGATCAAATTCCTTTTACGAAGTTTACAAAAAAGTTTTGCACCACCACAGAGTAAATTCGAGTATTTACCGATAAATTTATTAATTGTTTTGGCAAACGGTAACATTTTACGTTTCCGCACGTTCGACATATCTTTATTTATATGTATGACAATACGTTTAAAAATAACGCGCACATAATTCCCATCTATGTACTAAACTTGCAGGCTTTACGAAATTAGCAGAGGCTAGACAGATTCGTGTTTATTCGTCTTAGGAGAAAGGGTTCGTGTTGCTTACGCTTTCCCCGAGAGTCGACAAAACACGAGTCTGTCTAATCGCATGGGAAGTACACTTGTTTCTGCAGGCTTACGGTCAGTGACTGTGGCTGCTATGTAGCAATATAGATTTGCATACCCCCTTCAATTTATGCACGGCGACACTGCTATAAGTAAGAGTAATACCAGCTGTACTAATATACTAGTGTTTTACACTAATAACTTAATGTGATAAATTCTTGTCGCATATATGGTTCAATTTAATTCGAAAATGAAGAACGGGACTAATATCAAATCAAAAAATGTGAAATATAAATGAATACATTCACTTTGCTGTCAAATCTGTATGCAGATATTTGGGAAACAACAGCATGGCTCTTCCATGCTATCAATGTACTAGTATTATCCAGAATGTATTGTCTCTATATCCCAATCATTAGTTTAGATACCAAAGTGCAATAATAACTTAAATAATGATTAGAAAGGTATTAAGTTTTTTGCAGTAACACCAACAAATTTTAGGATATTCTATAAATAAAGCATGTTGGAAATGTACAAATACAATGCAGTTGGATTGCAAATATATAAAAATTCTAATAAAAGAAGATACAAGATATAAGCGCATTATCTGTAGTAACAGATTACTTCATTGTGCTCTGTTAAAAGTAATTCTATTTTGAAGGTGTTATGAGTAGTCGATGGCCTAGCAGTACCGTCTGCGTCTGCGCTGGGTTAACTGCAATAAACCTGCGCGTTATTTAGACCAAAACAATATGAGAATTTATGAAAACGCAAACATAATATAGTAAACAACTTACCGAATATACTTTGATGGTTGAAAAGAAATCCGAAAGTGAGGCCTTCAACACCTGTATTATAGCGTACGTTCCTTCAGTGGTCTCTTTGAGACCTGTCCGTTGCAGCGTATATATCTGCTTATACGCAGGAAAAGATCGTTCTGCATCTAGCGATGTAATATTCGCGTACTTAAAGTGGTCTTTGAATTTGTATAACGGATCTTCCACAACATTATTGCTAAAAAGATAGCATAATCTACAAAAATCGACATTTTTTCGTAATATAGTATTAAATTTTTCTCTGACTGAAACACTTTTTTCGTCATCTAAAATATGTAGCAATGTTTGTACGTGTTCAACAATTTCACACGAATCCCGTAAGGACTACGAAGTGTTTTGCAATTTTCTTTTATTGCGTCGGCTACTGGAATATAATTGTCGCTAATAGTATTTAAATCTGCTGCAACTTGAGGATTTTGGAATTGCATTTGACTTAGCTTTATTGCAGCTGTTTCTTTAGCGTCCAGTTGTAAAATCACTAATTTGATCTTTTCAGAATGTTTAAAATAATAGAATGTTGCTTCTAACCATGTACCCCATCGTAATCATAATAGGTCACACTTTTCTGGTCCTACCAAACACAGAGCATCGTCTTTTTGCCAAAGCAATTCGGTCTTGCGGTTGATGTGGATGGTGCGCCTGGGTCAACCCATGATTTTTTGCGCTTGAGGTTCTCAAAATAAATCCCCTGTAACTATACGATGCAAAAACAACTTCCTTTTGTGCTGAGCGAGCAAAATGTCACATGTGTTTTTGTGCTTTTCCATTTGCCTGTCGTTCAACATATGTGGTACCCATCTTCTGAATCTTTCCCATCTCTCGTAACCGATTGGAAACAGCTTGTTGACTAACGTCCAATTGCCCGGCGAGTTGTTTTTGTGTTTGCAAATCATCTCCGTCCAACAATGCTTGCAACTCTAAATCTTCGTATTTTTTTTGAGGTTTTCCACGTTCCTTGTCTACAACATCGATGTCACCACTTTTGAAACGCCGAAACCATCGTTCACACGTATCTTGCGGTGGAGCATGTTCACCGTAAGCTTCTCGAAGTAATCGGTATGATTCAGCAGCAGTTTTCTTCGAATGAAAACAAAACATTAATGCTGTCCGCGAATGCTCTTTGTTCCGTATAAATTTCGACATATTGAACACAACAATATAACACTGTGCACATACTTTTCCAATTTATCACTCGTGCGCGTCTGACACTTGTTGATAACACAACAAAATGGCGCAGTGGCAAATCTTTTGTAGCACAAACTGCATTGGTGCATGATCTGTTGTCTGAAATCCGCAATTCATGCTTGTACACCTGGTAAATGCAATTAATAGATTTATTTAAAGTATAATAATATAACATAAGTTTTTTCAACGGTAAAGAAAAAGTATCATACTGTAAAAATTACGCACAACAGGAATGTTTATTGATAAAACTTCCCCGATAAATTTCTTAACCGAACGCGTAGCCTGAACGTTGTACAGAATATTACTCCCGAAAGGAATCGCATTACAATTTATATGCGGGAATTTTTCTGCTCACTTCGAGTAGATATTAGGATTGTAAAAAAAAAATACTTACTACACGTTATCTTAAGAACATTGTTGTATATTTAATATACCAAAGAAATATACAGGCGCTCTATTAAAAAAATTAAATAACATGAATCGAGTTTGGCAAGGATTAATGGGCATCTCTCCTAAAATCCAATTGATACAAAAAGTGTTCGAAGTTCTGCAGAAAACTCTTAGATCTGCTCAACCGAATAAAAACGCCAATAAAACCCTGACATAATGCACGTTTCATTGTTCCAAAGCTACAGTGTTCGAGTACCTACGTGATTTAACCTAATAAATTTGAAGGTTGAAGGTATTAGGCTTGAAAGGAACATTGTTACCTCAAAAATCTCAAATTACCTCTATTATCTCAAAAACCAAACTAAAGCAAGTTAACATGAAGTGAAGAGAGATATCTAAAATCATAGTAACAATATGTGGATTCATTTAAAAGAGCAAACGGGTATCATGTGCGACAAGAATTGAATGCCTTTTATCCTTGAATATAATTGTATATTGTGTAAAACTTATCTCTAAATAAGTTTTATTTCAAAACTTCCTACTCACCTGTTTTTCATAATGTAACTTAATGTTTGAAATTGTATTATATTGTAAGATTTGCCAATAACTGCCATTATTATTATTACTTAGAGAAACTATCTTCCACTAACACGCTAGGTTGATACGCTGTACTTCTACCCTTTTCACTGTATGTACATACATAAATATGTACAAAAACAATTGGATTGTGAAAAAGTTTTAATATTTTCTAAAAGATAATTTCTAAAATTTTAAATCGTTCAAAATATCAATTTGTTGTATAAAAATTTTAATAATGTAAAGGTTTCGACGTGTAATAGTCATTTTTTCTTTGTAGTGGCAACGTATTTTTTTTTAATGTTTCAGATTTTTTTCTGAATTTAATGATGTATAACTGATTAAGTTTTCAAGTTTCATGTACAGTGGTTATTGAGGAATATTTTATATATAAATAAGAGAAAGTACTTAAAAAATGTCAAAACTTATTTATAAAAATTGCTCAAATTGTCCGCCGCTTTGCTGAAAGTACATTCTGTTTCTGTTGGTAACTCATCTAAAAAGTTTGCAATGTTTTCACGTAACAGTTGATGGTATCTTACTTGATTTTAGGTATCACCTTTAAGAAATGGGCCAACTAATTGATCACCGCGAAGACCACACCATACATTTAAACGGAATCTGTTGAGAATTATTTTCAATTATAATTCTTGGGTTTTCTTAACTCTAAAATCGATTCTTCTTTCTATTAGAAGTACCATTATTACAGAAACTGCATTCGTCCGACCAAATTTTTCGATAAAAATTACCATTTCGTTGTTTAGCATCTAAGAAGAAATTGCAAAATTGCATCCTTCGACCATGATCACTTTCCAAGCTTGTATTTTTTGAGGAATGTATGGTTTGAATTTGTGCTCTTTCAGTGTCACTTGCTTTTGCAACGATGCGCCGCCATCATTTGCAATTGCCCGAGTAGAAGGCCGTGAATTTTCTTCCACATACAAAAGAGCGTTTTCCTGAAACCCGATTATTACGTATGGGCTTTTTAAAAGCTCCGGGATTTCTTAGGTTTTGTTCAATTCTTCCAAATTTACTACGATCTGGAACTTTTGTGTTCAGAAAACTATCCCTATAGAATCACGCAACTTCAGTACTATTTTTATTGCCCCTACATGTCGGTCAGTTGATGATGATACCACATAGAAAATACCAATATCACAGTGACTTTTATTATTTTAACAATTAATGCATCTGATTGTTATTTACGGCACACTTGAAACTTGTTTTAAAAAATCAACTTATACATCATTAAGTCAAAAAAACATCCATAACCAAAACATTAACAAAAACATACGCTCCCATTACAAAAAAATTACTATCACATTCAAAACTCTTATTGATTTTAATTAAGCCAATTAATAAAGTTTGTTTAACCATTTTGATATTTTGTTTTTTTCTTTTTTTTCTCCAAATAATGAAATTGGGGAGTTTTTTGTCAGTTACTCAGTGAGAACAATTTGGCCTATTACAAAAACATATATTCCAATTAACAAATATTTGTGATGTCTGTGTAAAACTTCGTACACTAAACACTTTTGCAATTGCAGCAAGCGGTGTATGAACTTCAAAAGAATGACGCCACATTTTTAACCGATCCAGAAGTAACGTTACAAAAACGATATCACTGTTGGCTAGAGATAATAGATGATCAGTTATCAGAACAAAAACTTAATAAGCACTTAGCAGCATCTACAGTACTAAATGAAAAATATGTTAAACTTGTCCCAGAAAGAGTCAGTCACGCTTTATTTTGGAAAAGGTAATTTTTTCTAACAAGTATTTAATGTTAAATATTCTACAATGTAAATTAGGTACTTATTTAAAAAAGCCCTTGCGGAGGACGATCACGCAATGCAGGAAGCAATGGAGAGACGCGAAATGAAGGAAAAAGAAATTACAGAAGATGATTTGAAATGGGAACAAGGTAACATAGATGGTTTATATTATTCACCTGTACTAAAAATATTCTGTTGTAATTCTGGACAGAAGACCGCATTTCCTTTCGGATAATGTAATTATATTACTTAACATTAAATTTATCTCAACCTTGCCATTATTACTTACCTTCCATAATTATTATCACACAATGTAAATCTGTTTTTGATCGGTTTCCGAAGCGTATTTAAATTTACCGAGACTGCAAATGATATATGTATATATATATATATATATATATGTTTATATGTTATTCATTTATTTCATCTACTAAGCTGGTTATTTATTTATTGTCATAGAAGATTTTGCAAATGATTTGGAATTAACAGAAGAAGAACAGATTCGTCTTTTAGAACAATACGAACTAGAAACAAAACGAAAACATATTGAAAAACAAAAGAAGGACCATGTTGGAGAAGAAATTCTCTTTGAAAAATCTCCCACTAAACTAAAAGTGTCTGCTATAGACAGTAAAGAAAATTGTGTAGATATTATTAGAGAAGAGAAGGAAGATACCGATACAAATAACAGAAAATCAACAAGGACATATATACGAAGTAAAGAATCTTCAACGAGCAGTGGAACATGCAGTAGTAGTAGTACAGATGATGATTGGGAAAGAATTAATGCTATTGACAAATAAGGCCTTTCCAAAGAAGTAAAAATTAGTCGCTGCCCTGTTTATATATATATATATTAGGACTAGTTTTATGAACCGAATGTAGACCAAGATTAACAACGCTTATAATAATAGATATGTTATGATAACAGAATAACGTTAAGGTAAAGGTAAGAATTGTAGAATTGCTATTGGTTTTTATTTGTTTTATAAAACTAGCCCTCTATACACTAGTATTCTTTTAATTTTGGTGTTGTTACTTTTTTAGATTGAATTTTATAAAAACATTTAAAGTGACATAATGCATGACACTTTTTAAGATTTATGTTTGGAATCCTTTTTTTTAATGTAGTAATAAAGTTTCACAGAAAGTATCTGTGACATATAAATAAATCCGTGCGTGGATTAAAACGAAAGGTTAACAAATTAATATTGTGTGTGCGACTTATTACAATATACTATACATTCTAAATGAAGTGCAAATTTTTTTCTATGAAGTTACAAATAGTAAATATTTGAAAAATAGGACATGTTTAAAGATGCAAGAGGTCACACAAAGACACATAACATGAAATTCTTCAAATATATTCTTTATTTTATAAACATATTTTTGATGCCATTCGTTAACTTATTGCCGTTTTTTATAATAATTTCAATATTTCAATAAGACTACCGTAAATATTTCATGAATAAAAACGCTGTGACATATTTCCAATATTTTATCTATATATCTGTGTAACAATTAGATATCAATATAATTAATATCAATTAGCCATTCTGTTTAATTATTTAAGCACTATATACTGCGGTTCTCTATGCTGCCAAATGTAATTAAATACCGACTCCCAAATATCCAAATAGAGGAATTTGAATATTGTGCAGACGGCACATTCATTGCCTGTTGGAAAAATAATCGTGATTTTTCTTGCTACCTGAATATACAACCTATTCTTTATGCAATGAGGTTCTAAAGCATCCTCCGACCGCTTAAAAACTCGAACGTTTTTAGAATGAAAGGGTCGATTTCAATTTTTTGTGAGCTAACTTTTGGCGTTATCAGCAGTTCAATGCCATATCAGGTGTCACAGGAAGTAGTGTCAGCTTTCTATAAGAGAAAATAAATATAATAGCAAGAGTAATTTATGATTTTAGAATGAATATTTGAGAGTTCGGCATTTGTTGATGATTATGTGCCTAGCAACAAACCCACTGGATCAGCCTGGCGTCATATGAAAATTTAACCCTCTTTCCTAATCAAATTTGCATAACAACTAGATTACCGAACCATTATCGCAATATTTCTTAAGCTAAAGTATAATACATGTAGCATCGTTAGATTCGCTTTCCGATTACCTCTCCAAAAACGTCAAAATATATATGCTGCTCAACTTAAGACAAGAGAGTTGATATCACTTCCAATGAGACAGGCAACAATTGAGCTATCAGTAACGAAGTTAGTTCACAAAAAAAAAAAAAAACAGAAATTGACCTATTTTTTCCAGAAATAGCTCAATTTCGCCTTTGTTGTTCAAAAGGTAACATGAGGAGACTTCACTGTATATGAAGCTTTTGCGAAAATACTTATAATCTTAATCTATCAGTAGTAAATAAAAAAAATAAAATATGAAAAATTTTCCAGTGATTCGGCGGTATACAGAATTTGCCCATAAAGAAAATAAGGCAATATTATATAATCAAAACAGCATAAAAAAATTCTTCTATGCTTTTTATATTACACCAATATTTTCTGAGTTATAATAATTAAGTAAGCTTACTAGTTTTATACGTTTACTTTATACATTTTTGAAATCATAATTTGTAGAATAGCACTGAAAGCAATGAAAGTGAAAACTCATACTTGGAACTCTCTATACCAAGAGTGTTCAACTCCCGGTCCAAACAGCAAAAGCGGAGTATCAATATCGTTAATATTGGGTATATTTTGTATGACCCAAAACAACTTGTCTTCTTTCAATGTGGACCAGGAATATTAAAAGGTTGGACAACCCTGTTCTACAGTTTTCATCGTAGAATACCATCCAGGCACACTTCCTGTATGCAGAAAATATTAAACACCCGGCGCTAACACCTTAACGCACAATTTGTTTTACCTTAAGCGTAGACTAACCTGAAATCGTTTATTTATTTATAAAAAATACATAAACACTTTATAACTACCGTTCAAAATAACAGCGGCAACGGCATATACACATACAGAGTGTTGCTAAAAATTTAGGTCGAGATGAAATTGTAATTTACAAAATACAAATTATCATAAGTAATGCTTCGTTTAAATGTTAAAAACTTACAGGAAGCCGTACAATTGTACTAAATCAAGGTGTTCGTAAATTTATGTGTGTTAAGGAGTAAAAAGATTAATAGTCAATGACGAGGTGATGTCAATGATATAGAAGAAGAGCGGTTTCATTGCCCGAAACACAATTATTAATTTGACTAAATACACACATTTTTATATTATAAATATTATGTGCAATAAAGAGAAAATTTGCGTTGCTATGTGCAATGCGTATCTAAATTCGCTACACAGATGGCATCATCTTTATTACTAATAATCATATGTTAGTGAAAATTTATGTGAATACATTCTATTTCCACTCAAATTGCAAATATATAGATATAATAATCTTATACTTACTATACTTTCCTGCAGTTAGTCTACTACTACTGTATATGTATTTATATAAAGCATATATATAGCTTATATAGCTGTTGTTTTGTATAAAGTTGCAAATTATAACGTTATAGATAAATATTTTAAAGTTACATTGACTTTTATTGCTTTTATATTTCTAGTATTACACCAAACACGTTGACTAGTCCTTTATTCTGTACAGGATAACCAAAAGTAGAATTATTTTCCACTTTAATGTTCAGTTACCTGCTTTAATGAAATCATGAAACAAATATGAAAACATAAAATTGGTTATTACGTTAGTTGAGGAAGTGATATACTCAATGGCAAAGTACCAAATATACAAGGAAGTATATAAAAATTCATTTAATACTATAGTTTGAAGCAGATTCGGTTTAATATGAATTAAAATGAACAAAACAACTACAAAACCTTTGATTTAAATACATTTTTCAAAAGAGTTCTCAATGTCTTAAATAATAAATTATTTGAAAATAGATCGTTAAATATAATTACGGCGTATAATGCATTTATTTACGTCCGGAAGAAATATGTCTCTTCAAATATAATATTTGCGCTTCACTTTCCAACTTCGATAATTCTTTTACTACCGGAGCCATTTGGGCGGTATGAGTTACGTAATTGCTACCGCTCTGTTGGCGTTTTTGGCCATATACAACTTTTCCATCGAACTCATCGTGAGGAACTTTTAAATCATTTTCTACTTGTTGGATAGTAATATTTAGGTGCTCTTCAATATCCGCTAAATACTAAAAAACTACATGTGTAACCATAACAATTATAGAAATTGCCATAGATCTTACCTGTGGCTCATTATACCAAATACAGCATCCTTTTACATCTGTTAGATTTGTATTCCAACAGTTACGTCCCCTGGAGTGACACCATTCTCCATGGTACCATACCTACATCAATACGCTAATTAATAATTTATATAGCTACCTCATGCTATTATTCGGATTTCAATTAATAATTCCTCGTGCACCTAGTGGGTAGGTGGAAGATCATTCCACCCGTGAGTAATATAAAAAAACTTCCAGATAAAAATTATTTCTGCATTACATAAAATTATATTGAAATATACCGAGAGTCAAATTTTCTCTGTACACAAGTTTATTTTATATACCTTATTATCAATTCGTTAGAAAAGCAAAAGTTTACAGTATTTCGTCGCAGCATAATACAACACAGAATAGCTTTTAAAAGTCCATGCAATTTCATATTTAATTTAGTAAAGGACGAATTCTAGGTATAAGAAAACATTTACAAAAAAATTCTATACGTGTATCAGATTCTGGAAAAATATATAGAATATCCTGCTAAAACGAAATGTTGAAATAATAGGGTAACGATCTCTAGAAAGTGAAGTTGATATAAAAAAAAAAACAATATATTACGGAAAATTCAAACAAACGATTAATTGAACAAAATTTCAATCATTCCTTCACATTGTAGCACGTGAGGCATTTAAAATATGAGAATGATAATTTATTGCCCAACAGATATAACATCCAGTTACATGACAATGTAGACTATATAAACAAAGTATAGGTTGCTAAGCAGCAAAAAATGTGACCGGTAGCAGTCGGCGGTACTCGGCGCGGTATTTTCGTTATATTCCTTGCTCCATGAACTGAAGCTGAACATCTTAAGACACTCCACAAGTGAAGGCGTAATTGTAACTCATGGCAAACCGATGCTCAGTGGAATTTGCGGAAAACCGACAAGCACAGAGAATGGCAAAAAAAAGATGAATTGAAGAGGTGCATCTGAAAACAGTAATATGTCTCTTATCATATACGGAGCGTCCATTTAAAAAACACACACTTGTATCGTAATTAATAGAAATTGAACTCTATATCCCTAACTACAACTTTATGTTATGCAGCACTTATTCAAATTTGCCCCAACATTTTCTCCATATTCCTCGAGGAAGGAATTGTTATTCTTTCACGCGCTAGGTTAATTAGATACTCATTACAGGATCGGTTCTAACGAGCTGTAGAGCCTGCTTTATTGAATTGTAGTGGTAATTCCATAACTTCAACTGTTATGAGTTGAGGTTGGTTTAAAACACAAAAAAGCGTAATTCAGCGAGATACCTTTTCTGGCACCGAACTGACTAAACTAATAGCTAACCCCATACGTTCAGCTCTGCCAACGCGACCGATTCTGTGTACGTAATTGGATTTTTCATCTGGTAGCGTAACGTTTATCACTGAAATAAAATTATATTTCATAATTTATTGTTATATGCAACAATACATCTCCATACTTACTAAATGGTAAGCCTGTAATATCTAAACCTCTAGCAGCGACATCGGTACAAATCAAGAATTTAACGTTGCCTTTTTTAAAAGATTCAAGATTGGCTTTGCGTTCGTTAGGTTTACGATCGCCGTGTAAGCAAACACAACTAAAGAAATTTCTATCTATCTGCTTAAAGTACTTTTCGAAATTGTCGCAGTCTAATTTAGTACGGCAGAAGATTATCGCTTTGTCCATATTGTGTTCCCTTATAGCTTTTATACAGTACTCTCCTTTAAGCATTTTCACTGCTTCACTTAATGTTTCAGGACTCGTACTACCAGGTCTCACATTATCCTGAGCATGAACCTAACAAAATATTAATTATTAACAAACGTAAATATTACAAGGATAGACATAGATTTCTGGAATTCGCAGTTTTTTTACGTGGTTATTTAATTAAGGGAAAAAGAATGTTTT
Organism: Oryctes borbonicus; assembly: GCA_902654985.2. Lineage (NCBI taxonomy): Eukaryota > Metazoa > Arthropoda > Insecta > Coleoptera > Scarabaeidae > Oryctes > Oryctes borbonicus. The sequence goes on from LR736883.1 coordinate 4,989,090, forward strand.
ATGTCCTTCATTTATACGACTAAATGCAAAACAAATATATAGAAAAAAAAGTCCACTATAAAAACCTGACAGACACAACAATTAAGGAAACATACGTAATTTTTTTAAATCATGCTAGTAGTTTATGGCTTATTTATTCGGTATGCAAGTGTTGGTTAACGATTGTTACGAGTTAGTAAGCTTTAAATATGGGCTATCGAAAGTGGGAGTGGGAATTTATTCGTCTACAACACCAAAAGGGTTGTAAGTAGAACATCCTATATTATGGACGATGAAATATTAATTTCTTCATAAAATGGCATTACATTTGCCTACAGCTAAAATTGATATTTGGGCAATTATTCGCAATTAATATTGTTGTATTTAAAAATTTCCTGTAAGTTCGAATATTTGTCACCGATTAGCGTACATGTTTAAATTTATAATAACGTCTTAGTATATGGCACGTTTCGTAACCTAGTTTCTTTATAACGTACAAAAGAATATCATGTTTCGAATTAACTAACTAGAATTTTAAAATTTATTATTTATGGAGAATTTGAAAGAACTTTAAGAAAACGTGCGCTTTGTTCCGGAAAAGATACCCGGACAGACAAACACCGTCTACAGGTGTGGTTGTTCAATTAATTAAAAATTGTTTACAATATGGACAGTTTAGGTCAAAAGTTAGAAGAAAAATTAATTGATGACGAAATTGTTGATATTGGTATATTTATTACAACCCGACTGTATATCGTCGCAACAACAGTCCTTTTTGGGGAACCAAAAATCCCCAAGTAATTAGACAGAGGGCATTTCAATGTATTTTACACAATTAAAGATAACCGCACACTTTGCCTACAATTGAATGAACATTTAAATGGTGACATAGACATATTATCGAAGAAGAACTTGACACATTGCCAGGTGTTAAGTCTGTTGCCGCTTAGTATTAAATGGATGATACACCGGCTCGAAATACAAGAAGTGTCCACATAACTTTGGAGAGGCTACTTGAAAGAAGGTGGACAACAAACGAAGGTCCAAACTTATAGTTTACTAACTCGTAACAATTTTTAATCAGCACTTTTACATACCAGGTAAATAAGCAGTAAAGTATACTATTATATATATATAATTTCGGGGATATCTTGATAAAAATCAAGTTAGCTTTAAACCGGTAATATTTAAACCAATCGAAATATATCGATTTTACGTCAAATTAATCGCTGAATTCAGGTTTTTCATAAAAACTAGGACAATCCAGGTAAGTGAACGTTACTTCCAGTAAAGGCGGAAGTCGAGGAGAGTTAACCCCTCCAACAAAATAAACCCACAAATTTACAAATTTGGAACCTGCTTAGTCTCTGATATATGACTAACATAAGTTAATTCTGTAACAACCTGTATGCTTGTATAATCAAGGAGTATACATATAGCCCACGCAAAGTTAAAAATTAGCAATAGCTTTTTGATAAGAGTAACGGTGCGGTATCGTCAAGAAGCTCCAGCGCTAGTGTCGCTAGATTTGTTCCTTATATGAACTTTTGCTAAAATATTTTTCATTTTGCGAAAAAAATGCATTAGCAATATAATTCTGTTTTCTATGTCAATAGTAAAATTAATGTGTGCAGTCGCATCAAATTTTAGTTATAATCTGACGAATGTTCTGGATGGTGAACATCGCCAATCAGGGTAGCGCAGCTTATATATGCTACTTACATCTTTCACTTGTTCTTAAGACATAAATTATAGCTATTATGTAACTCTTCTCTACCTACGTTCGAAATTTTGAAGGCTAGTATCTTTTGTTTATTATTGTCGTGGTAACAAAACAATACTAACACCAGAAGCCAAGTGATTACAACATCCAAATGTAGAACTATTTAACTGCAAATATCCCTTTTACGTGAATACAGAAAAAAAATGCATGGTGATATTTAAAAAACCACGTTTCTGGTGAGTGAATTTGGCAATGTTTGATGTTCAATACAGAACACCACGAATGCTTCGAAATCGATTTCTCAGTTGAGGTCTGAATTTTTTAAATCTCGGACCCCAATCGCTCTCTCGCCGTATGCTATTTTCTACTTATGCATCTAATTTTTAGTCCCCGCAAGAATCAGATTTTCTTGTGTAATCATTATACAAACATTAAAATTTGTTGTCTTGTCAAAGAACATTTACAACAATTATTAATATAATACAAACCGCATCAGTTATAATATGCCTTCTTAAATTGTTCCAACTCTTATCTCTTTGAGGATCAACTATTACAACAACATGATGTACGGTCTCGGGTACAGCGTCTTCACCTTTCAGATCTACCCATGTGGGGAAGTGCATTAATTTATCAGCCATTTTCTTTACTTCAAACGCATGTAAAGTAGCACTACAAACAATCATCTGTAATCTACGACCATCGGCAGTAATTTTCGGCATTTGTTTATGCAATCTCTCTATTAAATCCGTGTAGCCCTGTTTAAGTAAGCCGTCGGCTTCGTCTAATACAAAAAATCTGCAGTTTGCCAGAGAAATGTAACCGCCTTGTATCAGATCTTCAAGTCTGCCCGGAGTACCGACAATTATATCAACTCCCGTATTTTGTAAAACGTTTATCTGTTCTTTCACATTTACACCGCCAATTACCAACAATTCTCTGATCTTGGGCGATTCTATATAGCGTTTGAATTTCTTAATTTGATCACAGGTTTGCTCCGCTAATTCTCGCGACGGCTCAATAATTATAGCTTGCGGTGCATTATTTGCCGGCTTAAGACTAGCAGAAGCAACACTTCCATTTGTATTAACTATCAGACTATCACCTGTTGCGGCATTGATAGCTTTGTAACCTTCAGGTAATTTATGTTTAAATGGTTTACTACCAAAATTGAAAGCCATTTCTGCATTCTAAAAAAAAAAAAGAACGGCTATTTTCCAAGATTATTTTATTTCTGTCATATACATACCTTCAAAACTATAGCTGGAAAGAAGGTGGCGTTCTCATTTTGTTTACTAATAGTAAATGCTGTTCCTAAATCGACACCATTTTTCATAAACTTAATCTCTCCCTTGGTAAAATCAATTAAACACGTAATTACATCATTTTTTCCGAACGCTTCTCCATAATCATCAAACTGGCGATTATTAGATTTCTTACCTGTACCTCCAAAGCCATATCCAAACCTAAAAGAAATCAATAATTGTAAATGCCTATATTTATCTAAATGTTATTAGCGTCGGGATAACGTAATTTGCAACTCGCCGAATTGATCATGAATTAGAATATATTTTGGGGAAAATAATTTCATTGGTCGAAGACGTCGCGTGGTAATTTAATTCATTAACACAGATGATCGGTGACGCTACTTAATCAACTTTAGACACAGCTGATATACATATATAGAATAGAAATCCATTCTTATCGATGATTCTAGGTACTTTCATGGTTCTTTTTGCTATAAGATGTTGCATGTATTGATGATGCTTTAAATACACGACTTTGTGGTTTCCTGATGTATCCATCAGATGTTCACAGTTCCATTTGGCCTTAATTCTTGTTGCAATATTTAGCTACTGCAACATTTGCAGTGTGTACTAATTGAAAATAGCCCCATGGTTTAATAACTTCCCCCTTTAACAATAAAAAATAATGTAAAACACAAAAGTTGCTAATATATGAGATACGTTCCATAGTGTGACGGTAACTATTTAGGGAGTTCTCTGTATCAGTTGAACATAAGACATCAATTTTCACAAAAAAAATAAAATTGAACGCTGCTATTAAAAGTTGATTTAACGCAAATATTTGGAAATATATTCATAAAAAGGTCTTATTGTATATTATGTAGGTTAGCACTATTTATTAAACTAAACCTAGAGAACCGTAGACGATAAAAAATTGAAAATTGAGGATTCGTATTTCGTTAATCAATAAATTGATCAATTATGTAATCGATGTAGTCAACCAACATTATTTCGTTCTACATATATTCTTTCTGACGTATGGGATTAAAGCATGATTTAACATTTAACCAGTAGCGGTGAGTGATGATGTAAACGGCAGGGCGCCTCTAGTGCTAAGAAATACATGACTGCTTTTTACAAATAATCCCTCGAGCAGTATGACCGAGTCATCAATGGAAGCCATTTTAATGACACAATACTACAGCAAATTTTTGCGTCAGTTTACATCACATCACAAGTAATTACTCAGCCTGCAGAAACGAGTTACGCTTCATGAAATTAGCAGAAACTAGACAGACTCGTGTTTATTCGTCTGATGAGAATGTTGCCTACTAGTTTCCCCGACAATCAACAAAGGAGACTAGTGTCTCCGCTAATTTCGTGAAGTTTAGTAATTACATACATTGTTTTTAATATTGATAGTAACCGAACCCTATGCTACTGCGAAACGTTTCTACAGGCTTAGTTATCTATTTATGGTTATAGATTATAGGTAAATTAATGACTGGTTAAGCGGTCACCAGGGTTAACGGGTCATGATGGTCGACGAAGTGTTCAAGTTAGCTGAAAATATTGCTGTTGCGTTGTGGGATTGTTTATAACTAACAACTGATAATATGAAGTCCCTGTAGTTTATTTTAAATTATTTAATGAGAAAGTTAAATTTGAATTGCACCGTAGATTCCAGATAGATACGAATTGAAATATTCCACACAGTTTTTAGATATATGTACGTTTTTTTTTATCCCTGTTACACTATCTACAGGCTTAGTTATTACACATACAAAATAGGAAATAGAGATGATGCTGACATACAGCTTTCTTCCTTGTTCCGTATTCCTTTCGTTGATGACAAGGAAAAAAGACAAATGAAATTTCATTATATCCAACAAAAGCTGAAATAATAAGTTCGAAAATACATTCCAGTAGTAGTAAACGAATCCACATTGATAGATACTCAAGATTTAGTAGGTTGACGAAGAAATACCTGCCATCGATACGGGCCAATTACGATATACAATTCATTAAAATTATTTTATATTTTCACAATTTAAATTTTACTCAACGAAATTTCTTTTCCTTAACAATACTATACAGCTACAGCCTGCAATATGCCATTGTAAAGTATTCACATTTCGGCGATTTGTTACAAAATGGTATTTAATTTAGAAATGATTATAAAAACACGAAAGAAATTATTCTCTGCGTGTTTATAAAAGGAGAATTATAGTTGGCCTCGAGATAGATCTGCGTAATACAACGCCGAGGACAAGCAGAAGGGACGCGAGACTCTTTGTAAATCATTAAAATACCATAGCAGGAACCGGGAAAAAAGACAGAACGGGTAAATTCTGACGTTACTAGACCGGAATAGGCCGAACATCACTCCACATGGCGCAATGACAGTGACTTCTCATGATGTAATTTTAACGTAATAATAGAATGACTTTTGACTTTTATCTTGAAATATTCACTTATCGTTAAACTTATTTAAATGTATTTGTAGCATAAAAATAAGTTTTTAATTAAGAGACTTGAGACTGCAATGCATACAGTATGGATGTCTATCCTGCTCATTAAAGCAGGATAGCCTCTATTTTAAAGTATAAATATAGAAAACAGGATTTTCCTAAAACGAAAGAGAAATACTTTTCTTATTATTGATATTTCATTGGACAACGAGTGGAAGTCATATTTTTGTCAAGTGACTCTGATCTTGGAGGATACTTACTTATCTGTGCCAAGATCTAGATTAGCCTGTAAAGTAGACCACCCTACACGACACAGTCCTTCATCAGTTACAATTGCTTCGAATGCCCATTTACCACCTGAAACACCTCTAGTACATCTCGTACCATGCCACTCTTTCTGCTCTCTTGATTGTACACGAAGCCCACATGAGGAAACTGCAACAGCATTGCCTCTATCTACAGTTGACATAGTCCAAGCAGGTACTAAAACATACATCAAAGTTATTTTAAATTTTCCCAACTTTTCCGTTAAGTACAAATATTAGCCGACATTTTTGCAACTTTTCCCTGCTCAATGTCTTTTACTGTTTCCCATACGATTTGAATTATTGGTAAACAAAATGCAGCTGTTTTACCGCTGCCAGTTTCAGCTGCCATTAATACATCTCCACCACCCAAAACTAACGGGACACTCTCCGCCTGAATATCTGTTGGCAGCCTAGAAATATACAATCCCTAAGTACAATGTAAATCAGTTTCTTTATTAATACTAACGTCCAGTCTAATTCGTCAATCGCTTTAGCAATTTCTGGAAGCACACCGAATTCTAAAAGAAGATATTTAAACATAACCAATCCAATGCAATAATCTACAATACTGTCTTACCTTCAAAGGCAGTCATTATAAAATATAATAAATACGAAATTTGATAAAATAACCCGAACAGACACTCCTATTTACTACTTTTTAAAGTTCTCATTAAACGATCGTTATTTGACTGGTTTGACTCGCACAGATGCCGGTCAAATTCGTTTGACGTTTGATCGTGTTTAACTGACAGTGATGCCAGATGGCGTGAATGAAAGATCGTAACATTGTGTAGGAAGAATCGAGATTACGAAAATTTTAGACTACGCGCGTGTTTTAAAATATATTATTGTTATGAACATAAAAAATTCCCAATATATTTAAATGGGATTTCCTTGAATTTTAAAGCAATGCACTGCAATCCACTACATTTCATCATCCTTTTTTTATTAGTTTATTGTGTGTTTGCGGAAAACCTAGTAACAGCATCAGCAGTGCAAACATAGACGAAAGTAATGCTGCGCGGGAACTTCTCAAAAACCTAGCTAATAATAATAAGCTTTTTAACTTACGAAGAAATGAACAATAAAAGTTGTATTTTTATGGAATGTTGATTCATCGGAAAATAACACGCGCATGAGATAGGTTTCATCATGATCGATTTTGTTGATAGCCTACACCAGAAATTCCACCTGACTTCAAAATCTTGAGGGTGTAATTCTTGTTGCAGTTGAATCTTGAATAGATGGAATTTGTACTTCTAAAGAATACGATGCACGGAACGCATTGAAATATCAGTGTTCCTACTAACATCACGGATACTGATAGGATTTTCAACAGCCGCCTCCGGAATTTGCAACTCATTATCTTCGGTCAAAACTGGCTTCATTCTAACTCTCTTTACTCGTTGAACAGTAAATCTATCTGACACTTTTTGAAACGCATGTGGATTTGGATTAACTCTGCCAAGTTATCTCTCAACATATACTCGTGTAACATTCTCCAAAGATAAATAGATAAATACCATATTAGCCATTTCTTCTTGAGTTCGAAGCATTTACGCAACATTTATCAGTAAACAATAATTCTTCTGTCAGTTTATTCTTATTTTTAGTGTTTGTTTTGACAATTGGACTTCTTTTGTTTTATCATGACAGGCTTGATTTCGGAAAAGGACGTTCTCCGACAAATTAACGTAATGACTTTTCCTTTCTTAAAAATCTTGTTATGAAATGTTTTTTTTTTTGTACCAATGAAAAACGGATTTTCGGCTATCCAGCGATGTAATTTTTTTAAGGGGGTGTCATTTAGAAAAAAATTGCAATTTGCGAAAGTCAATTAAAAATTATCTATTTTCCATAAATCATGAAAAAAAAAATATGAAGGTACAAGAGGTCCTAGTCTATCCCTAAATTCGAAACCTAAGCGGCGGTACAATTTAGTTTTTGCAAAAAAAAAATTTGAAACGATGTCTGACAGAAAAAAATGTTAAAACCGTTAAAGTTAGGGGTATGCCATGTTGCATAAAAAAATAAGTACTCCAAGAACTTTCCAAATCTGCAAAGAAACATCGGGTTCCAAAAAAAAAACGTAAGTTTGATACACCACTGATAGCCAGCAATATTTTAAGAACATGGCCATGGTAATTCTGTACAATGTTGCTCTTAGACTTTTTTCGATATCTCGTATGATAGGGAAGCTGGTGGGAAGATGGTCCGAGGCATCTTAGGCGCTACAGGCTGTATTGATTTACGAATAAATCAGTTAGATTTTTTTTTTTCGGAACAATTTCTTTTAATATAATAATTCCAATAAGAATGCAACTCGCCATTTGGATAGTATAATCTGTGGTATTGGATGCCACTTTGTTTTACGCCCCTCCAATATTGCCAAATGGTAACTTTCTGGCGATTCCTTAATTTTCAAAGTAAAATCAATTTTGGAATATCCATTAATGTTAACAGTGATTTATCCAGGCTTATCACGGATTTCTTTCTTTTTCTAAAATACAGCGCAAAATATGCAACTACATATGTGTTGTTGCAGTTCATTGTGATTGCCTACTTATTGTTACAATAAATGTTTTGAGATTTTATTTTGACACAGTCAATATTTTATGAAACTGACGAAATTTATTTTTTAATAAATCCACGTTTTATCCCTTGTGCAACCTATTCGGTAACAGCATATATTTCAAAAAAAAAGATTATCCTATCATTGACCCCCCATGTATCAGATATATATAATTGCGTTCCATAAAGAAAGTAAATTACTATATTATATATTCATTTTCTAATAATAATGGTACTGCAAATTTATTGATACTCACATAGATTTATTTTAGAACTTTAATTATAAATTGTGACGAATATTATAAATAAATATAGTATATATATACAGAATATTGATAACAATGACATTCACTCTACTAATTTTGGGGCCTAGCCCATGTATATACATAGCCATCTTGACATGCAGTGATGATACAATCAGATCGAAATATTAGCGCTGTTAACCTTTCATGGGCAATTTTTTTACATACTAACGGTTCCAGTAAAGGGCACTCATCCAATCTAGGACACGAAAGTGTACCTACAAGCTGTAATGGATCTATTCTCTTCTTAACCCTTTGCCTTGGTGGAGAAAGTGCTTCTTCTGGCAATTCCCATAAACATAGTTGTGTATCGTGTCCAACGGAGCCTATTCGATAATAGGATTCACCTTCCAGTACCCAATCAAATGCAACAGCTGACACCCATGAATGATGTCCCTGTGCTCTTGCTATCACTCGTTTTTGCTCTAATGACCAAATAGTTACCAAATCATCTTCACCTCCTGCGGCAATAAGTTTACCATCCCCAGACCAGGCAACACATAAAAGTCCTCCAAAGTAAGAACGTGCTATCCCTAACAATTCAATACTATCATATTGAAATACTCTCAATACTCCATCTTGTGATACTGTAGCTAAATGGGTGCCATTAGGGTTAAATGCCAATTCATTTATAGCAGCTCCTGTTCCTAGAATCCAACGAAACAAAGGGTTTCTTGTAGATTTTGTTTTACAGGTATTTATAGTAAATTCATCTCCCACTTTAAATGGTTGGTAATGTGGCGTTATCGATCCACAAGGTAGTTCCTCATTATAAACATACAACTGGCCTGATGCATGAGCTGCTAAAAATAATGATTTATTACCAGGCACCCAACGCAAACATGTAACACGGCTTTTATCAATTAACCTTTCTTCATTGAATAATTTACTAAGCTCTTTCTTTACAGGATCTATTAACTGGATTTGTCCTGTACTAAAACCAATTAGCAAACTAACACTTTCACTTGTTGCTGTGGTTACATTAAAATCGTGACATGTAGGATTTGTTCCTTTATATACCTTTTTATCTAATGGTTTACTTAAGTCAGCAGCTTTCTTTATTCCTTTATATACATAAACATATAGTTCACGGCCATGGTTAAAGCATATTCTATCACCCTGATCAGAAAGTGTAACTAACGATACACGCACTTGAGGAGGTGTCTGTCCTTGGGGCTGGTAGCCTACACGATTTGGCCTAGAATATTCACTTAACGTCATTAAGCGGTAAGTTCCTTCTCTTGTTACGAACTGAGTTTTAACATCTCCAGGTTCAACAAGTGGCCTTTCTAATGGCCTTTCGCTTGCTTCAAGCAATGCCTGGCTACATAGAGCCTCAGAACGGGCCATTTTTGGCCCTAGTATCCGTGATGACATACTACCACATATTTTGTTATTGTACTAAAATATTCCTTACATATACTTTTACATCGTAAGATTCTAAAACAGAGGTATTATGCACATGATACGATGCACAATAATTTGGATATAGTCATTAAAGCTTACTACACTTACTAAGAGAGCTGCCATCTTTCGTAAATTTTCGGCGTTTTGGACCTCTGAAGAGCAGTCGTCTAGTTACAGGGTCGGTGTAGAACCGGTATTGAACTTAGCTGGGCTATGGTTCGTAAACATCTATTAGAATTTAATGATTGACTAGGAACAGAAACAAATTAGAACGGTGCTACCAACCTGAGAAATGTATCCTGGTTCGAGGAATTTTTCAGATCTCATAAAGACAAAGGAATATTCTTGTATTTTCTGGGGCTTTTGTTTTAAATACATTTCTTAACTCAATAATATTTCTCTCATAATTCGACACGGGTTTTGATCTATTTTTTTTAATTCGCAATAGCAGATTAACGAACGTAATGGAGAATCCTAATAATTTAACTTTAAAATCACACATTCAAGTTTTGAAAAAAATCATGAATATCAACTACACTTGTTGCTTTGATATGTATTAATTCATGTAATGCTTTTTTAAATATTTACAAAAAAAAACTGATAATTTCTATAACACGACGAACATACGTTTCTTTGGATTTTTTACAGGTGGTTCTTTATTCACTAAAAATGCACTATTTTTTTGAACATTTTTACTCATGTTTCTTGGCTCTAGATGTTAGTAAATGTCTAGCTCATCATTTCAAAATGTTGTGGCATTATCTGTGAGGCAAAAACAAAACAAGGTAGAGCTATGAGCAGGCTGTGAGATAGGGAAGATATTCTCGAAACTAACTGCTGACGACGGGTAGGCAGAAACATGTCCATGGGCGGTGTATTTTTCTCTTCTCGCGTTGCGTTTGCCATTTCATCAATACCATGGGGAAGATATTTTAGCATTGTTTTTTTTTTTTGGTTTTTAATCCTTTTCTGATGACATGTTTTAATTCTCTGTTTTATGTTTAATTCTATAAACAACGAACATAAAAGTAGATTATAAAACTGTAATGTTAACGATCAAAGAGAGCGTTAGATTAGATTTATAATTACTTGTGCATTACTTTCTAGCCTCTGCCAGCGCCAACGTAAGATGATATCCCAAAAAGTGTATAAAGGTGACTCAAAAAAGACACTCTTCGCACTACATTTCAAGGTTATGTTTTTGTATTATTTTTTGTGAATGTTTGCCTTCATTTGAGCATAATAACTACAACTACTTTTTTCTCTACTTATAGACCTCATATTTGCATTTTTCTTTCTTACTTATTTCTGACTTAATTCAAATTAAATTGTCTGTGAAATAAAGTTTATTATTACTATTGACGTAAAGCAGAAATTCTAATCTCGATGTCTATTTCTTTTCTTTTTACCATAGTTCATAATATACAGGATGATTCAAATAACTTATGAATCATAACGTATATATAATATAATATACAGATGTTCTATTTTAAAAAATTATAAATTTCAAAATTCCTCGGAAATGCGTCATGCAATTGTTTTTTCGTATACTGCATATTAATCAGCGTTAAAAATACTATTACTTTGCTGATTTAACCTACTTTCAAGAATCAATAATAATGTTGTAGCCATTACAACTTGGATTCGTTCAAACAGGTTGCTAACATCGCCTAATACTGGCGCAGCGCAAAGATGTTCCACCCACATTACATGCAACGATAACAATAGTCTTTCACATGCGCTCTAAATAAAAGAGAAAGATACCTTTATTAAACAACTGTAATTTATAACAATTTTTTGTACTTAGGCATAATAATACTGTGCTTCATTATAGTACCAGAGTTAGGCAATATTGTTTCAAACACGTATCGGAAATGCGCTTCAATTTGTAATAAACTGAATTAAAATATGACAGAGTATTCGTAGTGGATTTAGAAGTTAAAAACTGTTTAAGTAAGGGTAGATTTCAAAATGAGAACATCTTTTAGGAGTATTGGAATCCTGAAGCTCACAACGCTTCCGAATCGTTCGAGAATTGGGAGTTTTCATTCCAGTTCTAATATTGTGTATAGGTTTGTTTTTATTTTACCGACTGAGATTAACCTTTTTTTTATCAAAAGTGAGGCTAGTAATAGTTGTAGTAGTAGAGCATAATCCAAATATACCTGCGCTTGTTCAACCAGATTTTAACCTCGAATTTTCTCGTTAAACGGCCGCATCAATTAAACCCTTTATATTTTATTTACATTATTTTGATATCTACCTTAATATACCTTAAAAAGAGGATAGGTTGCTATTTATGGGATAAAGTCTTGTTACATTTTGCCTAGCTCTGGATATTGTAAATGGCAGTGAAAATAGTTAACAGTACGTAGGGGGTATATATTAATACTAATTTATAGACAACTTAGTTCGGAGTTATCACAATAAGGACTATATCTTCTCATCTAATTAACTTTTTGGCATCCATTTCAGTTACTTATAATAATTCATTTATCTTCTCCTTCATATATATGTCCAATTGCGAGTAGTCCAAAAGGGTATTTTGTACAATCTCTCGAAGTATTGTTGGCCATTCTTCTTCTAACAAACGAAGCTTCCTTATTGCGCAACATGTTTGGTCAATCAACACCCCACAAAAATGTTTTGCTTTCTGTCGTGAAACAGCATCTTCCTAGAATAAGTTTATCATTAGAAATGCTAACGTGGTTTCAATTAACGGCGGACATTTATATTGTTGTGAATTATAAAACAAATTTGAAATTTATCTCAATATTCTCCTGTTGTTACATCCAACTATACGAAATAGCCTAGAATTTATCGTTAAAGCGATGCACGAGGTATGGATGCGGTAGGGGGCTATAGCGGTGCGTTTACATCTGCGCATTATCGCATTCTTTCTATACGTAACTTTCTACAGTTGTTTGTATTCTATATTAGAAGCCGATTAAGTTGGAGCCAATCAAAAAGGCTGTTGTCAGTCGGATATTAGTTGTGGATTTCTTCTTACCATCCAATTTACGTTCGACTAATCTATCACTGGGCAGTTTGCCCATTGGGCTTTTTTTTCTATTCGCCTTTTAAATCGTGATGTACAAAAGGTGTCGACTGCTAAGCGACATGTCGCTTATGGCTGCACAAGTCCAGAGTCCAAATGATGTAGAAACCAAACAAACTATGAACAGAGTCCCATCTTTGGTGTTCTTGTAGCCACCGACTCTTTCATATTCATATTTCGTATATCGCTAAGAACGCAATGTTTAGCAAAACATCCTTGCCATATTAACAGCTTAAATAAACTTTTCTTCTTAATATATATAACATTATGTAAATTGTTTAGAATAAAACGTTGAATCGGCACGTGAATTTTTACACCATGTGATGTAATATCAAATTCTACATCGAATAAGTGCAAGTGATCTACCAAATTACCTTGATCTGCGTTGTCGTGTTTATTGCATTAGCAACAATGGAAAACCAGTTTGATAATTATAGAAGCGAAGATATCTTAAATTTATTTATTATTATTTATTTTATTCGCGTACGAAATGGATGGGGAACTAACTCATTTTTCTTATGAAGCAGATCGTTTATGAAGTACAACGTCTAATAGCATGCAACGGAGCTTAGAGTTGGCCACCAACATCTCATAATTTAACGCCCGTGGATTTTTGTTTATGAGGACACATCATTGGTGTACTCGATCACAGTACAGACCAAACCAGAATTAGAGCGGCGAGTAAGAGAAGCGTTTGATGGCATTGAGCCTGAACAAATAAGTCAGAACAACCGGAGTTTATAACAGCATTTCGTTTTTGATTATCTTGTAAATTTTCTCATACTATATTGTGCTTTTTTTATATGCTTTAAAAACAAATTGTTTTTCATCGCCTATTATTAATTAAATGCTAATTCAAAACTACATTTTCTGAAAATCACTAATCCTAAAAGGTATAACGCTTTTAGCTTTTCGATAGAGAATTCAATTCTTCACACATAGTGTAAAAATGTACAGAGCATTCCGTTTGAAAAAAAAAAACTACTAACAAGTTACGCCAAATCAATCCTAGGTTGTGGGACGTCCTGTATAGCTTCGTTTACTTTCTATGCCTTGGTTAAATAGTAGAGTACCTATACCCTCCACAGTTCACATAAAGCTTTCTACCTTTTATTGTATAGCTGTTACCCGCCTTTAATGCATCATAGATTCTTTTTGCACTTTTTCACAAAAGTCAAAATAACTCGAAAGGGTAACCGGTAGGTAAGAAGATGTTCTATAAAATTGGCCTTAAAATGCCTAGTAGAATCTAGAAATGCAACAAAAAATATAGATTTATATTTATGATATCAAAGTGCGGCATTGATGAAGTTATTTTTTTCTAAATAGATCATACTTATGCCTGATCCTGAAGTTTCATGGAAGAATTTTGAAATACGTCTTGTTATCGAAACTTGTTTATCACTTCTCATTTTGTTTTCTAATTCTGATCCAAAGTTTACAATATCAACTAAATTAACTCTTACTCTTTTTTCTTCGAACACTTGCTATACTTTGTTTATTTGAATTTTTTTTTTTTTTCATAATACATAATAAACCACACTAAAACTTTTTTTGTGACCCGTTAATTAAACAGGATTAAATAAAAATTAAATGCGAAATTTCAAGTTTTGGCTGTTACTATAACCCATTCGGCGTAAAGGGTAGAGCGAAGTTAATTGTCGGACCCACTAAGATAAGTTGATCCTTGCTGGACTGGAATAGCGCCCAATTCTGCCTAGTCAGGCGCTGGCCCTTTTACAACTGGACCACCGGGCCGTCGATTGCTATTTTTTGGGATTTAGAGCTTTATTACAAAAAAAGGACCGTTTAATGTTTTTTCTTTTCTAATAGACCTAAAACCCAAAAAAATAACAATCGATACTCAAATAACTATACCAAGGTCAAAAAGATGAGCTATGGAAAATCTATAGTAACCACCTACATCAACACATATTAGTTCACGGGAAACCATTATCAATCTTAAATTAAATTATTTGTTATGTTAGTGTTATACAATAAATGTTAGTAAAACTAATCGGTAAGAATTTGCATTTCTATCTGTGATCATACTACATTTATATTTACGAGTCTGCTATTAATTATTTTAAATTAATAATATTAATATTATTAACTTGTTTCGATAAGTTGCATTGCTGCTTAATCATCTCAGCTATATCTTTTTGACAACAGTTATAAAGCGGTGTTAGAGTGGGGATAAATTCGGCGCCCCTTCTCAAAATATATGTAGATGATATACCAAATATCCCAAATTTTCGTACACTATAGAATTCCGTGTACATGGAATCCTGCACCAGTTACTTGAAAATTAAAAAAAAAACTTTTTTCCCTGATACCTGTAAAATCAAGCATATAACTATAGAAAGAAGCATATACGTACTTTGGCTGAATAGGCCTGATTATGCACCATTTTTTTTTATTCATTGTTTTCATACAAAAAAAGGATACCTGTGGTGATACTCCTTTCTTCCATTGTAGAGCTTCTTTACAAACGACGCTCCTCAGGGCAGGATCTGCTTTACTCAACCATTGTCTAGCAGTTACTTCGGAGACCGTCCGATTAAGGTCTATGTGCAACCGCGTTAGTAAAGGCTGTAATAGTGATTCAGGTAATGACCATAGTACTAAATCACTTAAACTTTGATAGTCACAATTTGCTTGGGCAATGTCATCTTCCGTTACCTGAACAAATATGTAAATTCTTTAATAAATATTTATTTACTTGCTTTAATGCAGTATTGTTGTACAGATAGTATAATTTTGTGTGCAAGTGTTTCCGTATCCTCATGTTGTAGTCAATAGTTTACCTTTGTTAATATTAGGTTCTATAAGAAAGCTTAAATTATCAGTTATGTTTAATATAGCGTTCGTATACTCACAACAATATCTATTGGAGATAATAATTAGAACGGGCCAGCGTGTCTGCATATCGGGCGCGTACATGGTACGTAACATCACGCGCAACGCAGAAAGCGAAGCAGTCGTGTTCTGTGTTAGTTTATCTTAGGTCTCCACGCGAGTTTATCGAACGTTGTTCGTTTAATTCATAGTATGTCTGGCGTACAGAAGCAAAAAGACGACCATCGTTTGAAAATGTAAAAAAGTATATCGGTGAATTTCCGGATATATATTATGATGGTGCTAAAATAGTGTGTAAAGTTTGCGATAAACCGTTATTCTGCCGGCACAAATACGACTGCCAATAGTATCCAGCACACAAATCGAAAAAGTGGTATGCCATCGAGAGAGCAATTATGTTGGATTTACTGTCCACGTTTCTCGAATGTGGGTTGCAACTTCGCTTACTTGATAAAAAACCGTTTCACGACTTGAATAAATAACAATGAATTCCAATTGAGAGTTATCATCTCGGAGAACATTACGCAGGTATGTATCTACCATCCGTTCGCGAACATAATGAAAAGAAGATCAAAGCCGTAGTTAAAGATAAACGGCTGTGGTTAAGCGTGGACGAAACGACAGATCGAAAAAGAAAATCCATTGTACATGTTATGGTGCGTGTACTGGAATCCCTTCAACCGAATTTTCCAATATTATTAGCAAGCAAAAGATTAAAAAAGTATACTGATGAAGCGATTGCGAGGGCAGTGCTGTATACGTTAAAGAAATTTGTCACCTAATCAACTGTTGATGTGTATGAGCGATGGCGAGGCAACAATGCGTTGCGTGGGCCGTTCTCTAAAACAAGAGTGTGAACAACTTTTACATCTTGAGGCACAAACGATTCGCAAATGTTATCCAGAAGTGGATGCATTAATTGCAAGTTCTAAAAAAGTGTTTTTGAAATCCCCCAAACGAATTCGAGAACTTCACAGATTGTGGCCCGGTATTCCCGAACCACCAGAGCCGATTCTCACACGTTGTGGATCATGGTTGAAGGCAGGTTCTTAACACACATATTACAAAGAATATGTGCGTTGTAGAGAAATTCCAGGAAGTTATAAACAATGATTTTGATTTTACCAAATTAATACAAATTGGTAATGGTGCATCTGATCCATTATCTACTTATAAATATTATTTTAATTATGCGTGTCTTACATTTGTAGATGTCGAACGGTCATTCTCAAAATATAAGAACATTTTTTCACCACAACAAACGCAGTTCAGTGAGACAAATCTAGGAACAAACCTAATGCTGCAAATTTTTCAGTAATCTTATTCTATTTATGCTACGTAGATAAGGTAAGTGAGATAAATAAATGAACATTACCCTTTTGCTACATATCCTTGCGTTAAACCCTAATGAGTAATATATTACTATAATATGCATGCATATATGAAACTTAGTACTGTCCTGGGGTGCAGACAAAAGTGGTCCACTCTAGATATCAATAGAATTGGAAATGTTATTAATTACAACGAAAAAGATCCCACTAAGTTTAATACATCACCCGACCAACCATATATGTAAGTAAGAAACCTGTGAATTTGGCATGGAGGTATAAGGCATAGGTTCGCATAAACTTATAAATTGATCTCGCAACTGTAACTTCGGAATACATGCTAAAGGTAATACATACAAATGTAATATAGGTATCAAACTTTATTATACAGTAAGGTCCTAAAAATAGGCATATTATCTACCAAAAATAAATTTGAACTAACTTACCATAACTAATTAACTCAAATAAAGTTAATGAAAATGAAGAAACAACAAATATACAAAAACAGTTAAAAATAAGGAACGCGGAGTTTGGAGCAAGTTTAAAACTAGTACGCGTTTGTGTAATAGGAGGACATTGTTCTAGCCGTGCAGTTCTAGAATTACAAATTCTGAGGACTGGTAGTCAGCTGTCCGAACACCACACAAATCGTAATCTGAATTCCATCCCAAACGGTTTTAGTAGTTCTTGCCCAAGAGCAAGTATTTGAAATTCTCGTCAAACTTGAGCATGCGTATCGTTATTACCCAAAAAAATATACAAAGATATTTCAAAAAGTAAGATAACAAAAACTCTGAAAGAAAACCTTTACTCGCGAGATCAAAAAGATACGCAACATAGTAAAGCACAGGTACATATCTCTTCCACACATAGTCACCATGTTGTCGAATCATTTGCTCCATCAATATAGCCAATGAAAACTTGGCATAGAGATCAGTATCAAGGTCGTGAAGATGGCTTGCTGAACTTCGGCATCGGTTGTGAAATGCAGATCGCGTAGGTGTTTCTTCAACGATTCAAAAAGACGAAAATCACTTGATCATCGGAAACTCTGTATCAAATTACGCGTAATTACGGCCGTATGCGGTCAGGCGTTATCATGCCACAAGAGGACACCTGTTGAGAGCAGTCCCCGTCGTTTTCTTGCGCGACATTGGCGCTGATTTTTCCTATGCCGGTTCGATTCGTTGACCTACCGATGGAATAAATGGTTTGACAACTATCGTAACTATGTGGAGGATATATACCAGTGATGGACGTTACCCGTGTGTGTCTCTTTGATTTCGTGAATAAAGGTTTTCTCTCAGAGATCTTGTTACCTTAGTTTTTGAAACACTTTCGTACTATCTACTCATTTTGCTTTTTTACCACAGTTACACAATTCTCTACTACAAACCTGTTTGCAAATGAGCCCGATAAGGAATCGGGAAATGTTGGACATGCGTACGATTATTAAGAATTTATATTTTGCAAACGGCTCCTAACTGTTTCGAGGTGTTAGTTTCCAACAAACCTAATAAGTACGAAGAATGAAAACAACAAGAAGAGGTCTCCAGGTGCCAAATTCGGAATCGTATAGAAGACGACAGTAGAGACTACCGAAAAAATTGGGTGATTCAAGACATTATTTTCCGATAGTACATTTAACGTGATCTGATATGTGGTTACCTTGTACGTATCAATTTTTAAGATATTCGACATTCCTAGTATCAAGTTTAAATTCGAAAGGTTAAAAAGGAATGCTTTTTGATTATTTAAGCTTTCTGAAAGGGCTTATATTAACGAGCCAGCTACCGGTTGATGTATAAAAGAACTTCATGTTATGTACATTCGCAAGCACATGTTTGAAAAAGCAACATTACCAAAAAGTGATTCTTAATAATTTACATTGGAAAAGGTGATTATATCGCACATATATCACAGATAGTAAACATCGATGAGCAAGCATAAGTGCATAGAATCTGACTCTGATATTTAACCATGCAGGCACATATTTACGTAGTTAATCATACCTCATTCTCATTAATAATCTTCAAGCCCCAATGCGACAATCTGTAAATGGCATAACTTTTCCAATTTTTCAACGTAATAGGATTACCTTCTCTTTCAATACACAAAGTTGATATTCCCTGAAGTTCAGCCAAAGCATTTAGTTGTCCCAAATATTGAATATTGGTTTCTTTAAAGGTAAAATGTTCTGCGTT
Source organism: Oryctes borbonicus (assembly GCA_902654985.2). Classification (NCBI taxonomy): domain Eukaryota; kingdom Metazoa; phylum Arthropoda; class Insecta; order Coleoptera; family Scarabaeidae; genus Oryctes; species Oryctes borbonicus. The sequence goes on from LR736883.1 coordinate 5,008,544, forward strand.
GGTAAATCTTATTTTGATCTTATTTAAAATCGTCGCAAGACTATTAAAACTGGTGTAATTAAAATTAACCGTTGTAACATCATTAGCCTTATTTTGGTTCCATGGTTTATCCACAAATCTCACTGCACCGTGTCCGTAAATATTTAAGTGGCGACCACAAATTTCTATTAGATAATCACCACCTGCAAATACAATTCTTTGCAATTTAAGGAGTCTAATTAAGTATGCAGTGCCTTATACTACTTATACTACTTCCCATTTCTATCATTTTGCTATATATAAATGTGTGAAAAAATTATAATGTTGATTATAGTTAAATGAATATAATTATTTTAAAGTACTTTATAAAAGCTTTTTTCGTATAGTTTAATTTATTATCTCTAGAAAAACTTATGAGAAATACTAGTAATTTTCTAATAGGTCTTCTTATAATTACACTGGCCAACAGTAATTTTATTGTTTCCGTTATTAGAGCGGTTTCAGGGTAACTTGTTGATTCCATATTTGCTAACAGTTTTATCATATTGGCTCTAGTTTTTATGATAATGCTTCTTAAAAAAAAAAGAAAAAAATAAAACTAAAAATTTATTGGCAGGCAGACGAAAAATGCCTAAAATTATGATTAAATAAAATAATTATGTATAATTATACAAAATAAAATGAATATAAAACTAAAAAATATGTTTCTAGCAACAAAAAACATATCACTGCAAATGCTAGGTGAAATGTCGTCTGCATGATTTTCTATTGTGTTGGACTTGAAAACAATCACGTTGAAGGTCCGAAGAATAGTTTGTCATCATATGTGTATCCCACCTTCCTTGATACCTTTCCTCCATCGACTTTATGTCTTGATGGAATCGTTCGCCTTGTTCTTCTCCGATTCACCGGTTTTCGGAAATCTGTGTTCGCCTTGTTCTTCTCCGATTCACCGGTTTTCGGAAATTGTCCAAATGGTTACGAAGAAAATTTTTATATTTTTTTATTTTTTATTTTATTTTTTTTATTGACATTGGCATCTAGGCTATTAGCTACGGAACCGGCATATTTCGTACGAGTTCCTCATAATTTTTTGCCTTATTGTTACCCAAGAAGTTCTTAAGCACAGTTAAGCACAAACTTCAACATCAGTCAGCTTTTGGGAAATTCAAGTTTTTAATGAGCTTGCGAATTTGAAGACCATAAAAAATTCCAGCATTTAATTTTTCTAAACTTACTTTGGGGAACGATCTACAAATATGTTTAAAGCATACCCCTTCTTTATGTAGGGACAAATTGTTTCATGAACTCCAACTTTATGTGACGTGGAAGCAAAATGATTTTATCCCTGACAAACAAAGACTCGTTTGATGTTCACTTCACTTACATTTAATTCTTGGCTAAGTGTCCATTTCTTTTCGTCTGATCTTGCTTTACTATCCCACATACAGATAAAACAGGGGTACTTGCTGTATTCACTTTGCTACCACAAACAACAAATTTATCATCTTTAAATCAACGCAAACAGACCATTGATGCTCTTGATACTGGATTTTCTGCAAAACCAACTTTATATTTTCATTTTTCAAGTATGGAAGAATTGCCAGTTGTCTTGTTCTGTAAGCTGTTATTGTAACTCCGGGCTTAAGTAAGTTCTTTTCGTTCAATCTGGATGCTTAATGTTCAGATGATTGTTTTGACAGATGAAGATCACGTACCAAATCATTTACCATCTCCTGAGTAAACTGTTGTGGGGTTGGCAAATTGTCCCCATGTTCACTTTCACTGGTAGATTCTGTTGCAGTTGTAGTAGGCTGTGAGTCCGGCAGCATTTCCATATCTAACAACCAAAGTAGGGGCTGTGACGTATAAACTGGTATAGGTATATTTTCATCATGTGGTAATGGCCGTCTTGCTGACTCTAAATCAGGATATTCCTATTTATGTTTCTTAATCTCTCACACTCTCACTCACAACACAAAAATAACAATCGCCACTATGGTTTTTTAGTTCTATCTACACCATAGGAACACCAAAGTTTAAGCTTTTTCTCTTTCTTAGTGTCCATTACTGTAGAGATTTCACACATGTTTTACACACTTTATGCGGAACCTAAGACTTATCCTGTTTTCTAATTGCAGAATCAAAATAAAAAAAACACGCCTTCTTTACAAGATTAGTAATATTTTGCCTGTTTTTCCGTGGTATATTCATCACAAATGTACACCTCGATGTTTAAACTAATCTCTTCTACGCGAACTCATATTTATGTGAACTTCCTTCTTCGACAGTACTCTCTAAGCAACTAAACAAATAAACAATATCCGCTGATACAGTTCTACCCTCGCCCGCGACAACTCACACCTACTCTCACCCAATGAGAAAGCATCTGAAGGTGCTACGCCATTTCGATGTTATCATATGATACATGGTACTACGCGTGAAAACATTTAAAATGTCTGAAAAAGCTGGCAAATTCTCGTTTATCCTGATATAAAAATTACAATTGTCAAAAACGACACAACCATTGAAAAAATGCCATTCTAACTAGAATAAAATGAAAACTTAGTTATACATTATTTCAAAAACTAGAGCCAATTAGTAGAAAAGTAAATTATTTCTAAATTCCTTGCTTCAAATGTAATATAAAATCATATAAACATCTTTGGCAATCAAAAAAAAAACTTTTTGTCGGCCTGTGTTATAGACGGGTATTTTACATCCCTGTATAATGCGAACAATAGCCAGCGACGTTCCCGCATCTTTATCTATCTAAAGTCAGTGGTTTATGTAATAAATAGAACTAGGCGCTAAACAATGCTTGCGTTCAATAGGCAAGAGAAATCTGTTACATCGTTCTTAACCAATATTTAGGGCCGGGAAAGATTTTATTTGCGTATTATAAATTTAATCGTACCTTGTTCTCTTTCCCGACAACCAGATGAAACTGGAGACGTCTTCTTTGCTTTCGCAGTAGATGCTCTGGAATTAATTTTTGCTTGTACATTTTGAAAATTTGTGGCACTTTTCACGCTTCGCAAACTTTTCTGTGAACTCTTGAGGCTTGATTCACTATTTAAACTAAGCGATGTAATGTTTGATGTAGCTGTGTTAGTCGACAAAGAACTCCCAGAATCACTGTTATTTTCTGAACTAGCTATCTTGATATTTTCTACTGAACATTCTTGACATGTTCTGCGAATTTAGAAAATGTTTAATTCCATAATTAAATATTATGAAAATATCGAATGCAAATAATTAGTACATACGGAAATATAAAAAAAAACATCAAAATGAGTTAATTATCCCCCTTCCCACTACACAAATACAATATGTAACGTCATATGAACTTGCAGGTCATCCTTGTGTAAAGTCTATGCAGAACAGAAAATTAATTTGCACTATTTTTAAGAGGTATTCCGTATCGGTTAGTTTAGATAAAAATATTCCTTTATTTTGCATTCCGAATGATTGCGAAAAAATTATGAAAAAAAAATGTATTGTCTGGTACTAACAACTACTTAGATAACGCTTCATTTCTGATTGATGTGAATATATCCCTTAGTTTTATGGAGAAACTATGTTGACATAAATGTTGTAAGCAAATAAGCAATTGCTTTTGTCGTGTAATATCTGTATGTGATCAATCGATCACTAGAGTAGATGGTGGTAGTAACAGTTAAAATTTAAAATGCTACTTTTATTTATACAAGCTCCCACTGGACTATATACACTTCTTTCCCTTTATCAATATTTAAGCATTATTTTTCTTGCTATCATGAATATAAAACTTACTGATTGTCAGCAATGCGAATTTCTTCTTCCAACTTTTCGTTTGGGCGACATTCTTCTCGTTGACTTACGTTGCAATCGTCGTCGGTGGACTCAGACTCACTAGAGCTGCTATCAGTATGTATACTATTTAGAGAACTGACGGAACTATCAATATTTGGGCCAATACTCGATAAACTATCTGAAAGTTTACCATCTCTTAGGAGACTGTTATCTTCTTTTTGTTCCATTTTGTTGATAATTGGTACAAGAATTGGCGGCAATCTAAATAACTCAGTGTTGCCACCATTCGAAGAAGAAGTGTTTTGAGAAGTGTCGGTATCTTGTGAGGTAGTTCGATTATAAGCTTTTTTATTGCTTAAAGTAGGCACTTTCGTTGTGCATCCATTTTTTGGTTTAGAAGAAGTGGCTTTACTTTCAGGTTTTAGCAGAGAAGTTAAGATGAAGTCAACGTCAGGTTCGAGTTTCTTCACTTTAGCAATTGTAGAATTTAGCGTTACTGTCAAACACTTTGTTTGACAACGAATTAGTTCCCAATTTGTTCTAGCATTTGAAATAACTTCTTCTCGTCGACCAGTCAATGTAACATCACTGGAAAGTTCCATGAAAGTTGAATTTGTAGATTCTTTATTTCTTCGCCAAGCCATCGCCGCTTTCCGTACCATATCGGTTACTTGCATAGAGTTTAAACTGGTTAAATTCGGCAGATAGGACACCAAGAAAGATATACAGTCACTACCGAGAAAAACTGGGTTGTTATCTATTGATAATTCTTTTATATTTACTGCTTTCGCTATACAGCTCATATCCTCCAACCTATATATTTTTATTAAAAAAGAAAACATTAATTAGAAAAACCACCAACAGTAAAGAAAGTATCGATTACCAATAAACTGGAGGATTAGTCATTTCACGAAAATTAATAATCCGCAAGTTATACGTGAGACATTACACATGCACTACTCACCTTACCGATTTATTTTAGTCATGTTGCACATATTATTTACTAGGGGTCAATAAAGTTCCTTCAGTATAATGTCGTCGCAAACTATACGTTCTGATGACTTTCGTGCTCTTGACATCAGACATGTATTTAATATGGCAACACTGTGCTTCAGTTTATTTAGCCTGCATTGTTTTCGACTAAAACACACGGTTGAGATGAGCAATATACAATGGTGGAGAAAAAAATAGGTACAAAGTAAGTAGTAATTAGTATTAAACTTCTAATACCGTTACTGATTGTTTACTGCTTATGACATTTGTTGGTGGATGGCCGCAATTAGTTCTGAAAACACTGGTGCTAATGCTGATACCATTTGACTGCGCCTGCCGTAATTCCCCGGATTATTGCGTTTATGACTCATATCAATGCGGTCATAAAAATAGGTACATCCAATATCCAAAATCAGTTAAAATAAGTGTCTTAAAATAAAGTTAACCCAAAAATAGTAAAGGTAAGATCAATTTATTACTAAAATGCGTATAGATAAGGTGGTAATTATGTATTATATTTAAATAAAGTGGGTCGAAGTAAACATTGTTCGGAGCTAAAACGAGCCGTCATTAGAAGATTGCGTACGGAATGAAAAACGATTAGGGAAATTGCGAAACTATTAAACTGACGTCCACACATGATCACCAATGCCATCAAACCGCATAAGCATTTCCAGGAACGAGGAGGACCGAGAATAACAACTCCACATATCGATCGTTGTCTTGCTAGACTAACAAACCAGAATACACTTGCAACCTGCATATCAAATGTAAAAGATAATGGAATTTGAAGTTGTAAATAAACAACAAATTGAAAGCAGCCAGACTGATGTTTGCACGAATTTGTACGGAATGGAAATTGAATGACAAAACAAAAATTAATTTGCTCGGATCTGACGGCAGAGTTTACGTTTGTCCGCCAGTAAATAAAGACTGTCTCATATGTCAATGTATACAATAAAAACAATAAAGCATGGTGGCGACCGCATCATGGTGTGGGGCTGTTTCTCGTGGTATGGAGTCCAATTCATTGGGTCAAGGAGACTATGACCAAAGAAATTTACAGAGATAATTTGCAAGATGTTATGCATCCATATGTCGAGGACAACGTGCATCAGCAAAATAACGATCCTAAACACACTTCCAAGTGTGTCAAACAGTGGTTTACCGAAAATAATATTCGAATTTGGGGGTGGCCGGCTCAGTCGCCGTATATCAATCTGATAGAGAACCTGTGGGAGTGTGTTAAGGATTCGTTGCAGCACAAAAAATTTAAAAATCAGAACGAATTATGGCAAGCAGTTAAAGAAACTTGGTACGCCATACCACTTGCAACATGCCAGCGGTTAGTAAATTCTCTGCCTAACAGGTGCCGTGATATAATACGTAATAACGGCCATGCAATAAAGTACTCAGCATACACATACTGACCAACCAATTAGAAGTACCTGCTGTATTTATTGCTTTTTTTGCACTTCTACGACTTGTACGTAACTCGTACCTATTATTTTGTCCAATCAGAATTTGTCGTTTTCTTTTTATTTTTGTTAATTCTACTTAGCATTCTACCAATTTATATTTATGTCCGTTATTACTAAATAAAGACTGTTTTCGTTTTCAAAACCCAATATTGTTTTCTGTTATTTCATTGTACAATATTTTCCTAAATATTGACATCGTACCTATTTTTTTGTCCACCACTGTATATACTATGTCGTACCCATTTATGGAACGATATCAATTTCGGCGTTATTTTAGTGTATGTGAAACGCTCGAACAGGTCAGTTACTAAAATATACGCCTTATAAATAATTCTCTGTTTCATCTACTTACGTAGCGGTGTGAGCAGTACCACACATATTTATGTAGAGCATCGGGCAATAAAACAGAGAAATGTAATTTGAATGATGTGAATGAAGGCTAGAAAAAATGAAACACCAAATATACCCTACCAATACGTTCCTATCGTTCTTAAATATTTGGTGTTTTCGACTTTGTTACAAAGGTATGCTTGAAGTTAACAAGTAAACAATAGTGCTGACAAACTCGATAATATTTCTACGACTCCATCACAAAAATGTACTTTCGATGGGTAAAACAACCCTTAAAAAACAATGATTCGTCATTCCTCGACTCTTAGTTTTTTTTATGTCATTGGTTGTTCTTTGATAAATTATCATTATAAACAATGTCATCATAGTTCAATTCTTTTTGGAGAAATATTTATATAGACAGGCGCGATTCGATTTGGAATTGAATTAAATCTTAAGCCCCGTGCCTAAACAGACTAACTATAAAATTGGTAATCGGTACTTTACATATAAGTAACCCCTCTTAATTTTTGAAATAATTTGTTATTACCGGTCATACAAAAGTCTCCAAAATGTCAAATGACCAAATTCTGGCTGTGCCCAAAAATAACACAAACACATCAGTCCCAGTCAGGCATTGACCCGCAAGACATACGATGTTTGTGGAACTATTATAGAGTTAGGTCCTGAAGAAGCGTTTTTAGAAAAAATAGGTCGATTTCCATTTTTTGTGAATTAACTTTCGCCGTTATCGGCAGTTCAGTTACATTTCCGGTTTTTCAGTTTTTTTTTTATGTTGATATTTCAATGACCTCCACGTGGACTGTGTTAGATAAATTTCAAGTAATTTTAATATTTGTTGTATTTATATAAAAGTCTGAAAACACATATAGTCCACCAAAAATCAGTAAATTTAAAAGAACCTGTCATAACCAATTAATTCGAACAAAATCGGATAAAATGAATAGATAAGAGCAATTAGTAAAAGAGGTTATTACTAGTATTAGAATCATTGGGCTATGACACAAATGCCTTAAGTCATTGAGACCTTGATAGATCTATTGTAACGAAATGCCCTTATATGTGTTAGAATAGATTAAGGCTCTTACTGAACGATAACACCATTTTTGCTGTCTTAGGCGAGCCTGATATGAATGCTTTCGCCTGTTTTTGTCCTGGAACATGTTCCCAGTACGACGTCTTTTGATTGTCCTTTCATGTTTTAATTACTTGTTTGATGTGGCTCTTTTGTAGGCTATAAAAGGGGCTAGAACCGATCAAGTGCATATTCGCTGACTCTCTGGCCAGCTTGTCTGTCTTTTTGCATTATCTTCGATCCCTTGATGGCTTGGAACCCAGCGCAAAGTGATGTGGTTTTTGTATCATAAAATTGCCTTGAATTGTGTATACATTCGTGAATCAGGCCAAATTCGTGTGTGTGGGCTTTGATAGCCTTTAGAATTGCCCAACTGTTACTGAATATAGTTATGGTTGCGCCTTGTATCCCTAGCTCGAAGTTCTCAATAATCACCTTATAAGGCTGATCAAAATTGTATTGCATAGGGATCGTGTCCTTTTCAATGTGCATCAGATAATTTATGATGGGATGTTCAAGGATTCTGAGATGTCCTTTAAGACCCCCAGGCTTCAATCCCTTCATTCCGCAAAGAGTAAGGACTTCCGGCGCTGCTGATATTGAGACAAGTAATCCTCTGAATTAAAAAAAAAGAGGTTATAACGTGCGGCAATTGTTATGATTATGTTGCCCAGCTCGTTGGATCAATCTGGATAATTTGGTGCTCTTTCCTAGCCAACTTTGTAAAACAACAAAAATAGATTACCAAAACCGTTATTGTTGCGTATCGTAGTATTCCTTAAGCTAAAGTATACGGATGTGGTATCATTGCATTCGTCTTTTGATTACTTTTCCAAAAACGCAAAAATATGGGGGACGTTCTATTTTACATAAAGAAGTTGATGCCACTTTCGATGACACCAGAAATATCGATAACGCCAAAAGTTAGTTCACAAAGGTACTTTAGGACCTCACCGTATAAAAACATGTCAAGGTTAGTTGTAGTGTAGTACAAATATAATTTCAAATTTAAAACGGGCCTACTAAAGTAACTAATAAGGGCGTTGGGTACATTTGTCACGGGACTACCGGCGACGTAGACCAATCGACAAGAAACGAAGGACCAGAAATTGCATTAATAACCTAACTTTTCAGTGATCAAAGATTTGTTGTTTCTGACTGTTCTGACTGCTATGTAAGCTTTTTTAATCTTTCATTTCAAAATGAGCTTCAATGAAACTATTCTGGCAACGGTGCAAAATCATCAAGTAATTTTTGATAATAGTAGTGATGATGATGAAGCAGCTAGTTTGCACACTGGTGATTTTTCAGAGGAGACTGTACCCGGGTTTACAGACCAGCAATTTAAGTAACATTATATCCACTCATCGGCACAAAAACAACAAACATCATATCCTCACTTCGAGATTAATCTGTTTCGTCGACCAAAAACTTTTGGGCGAATCAAGCTCCATCTGACGCGTCTAGATTACCGAGCGATAGAGATTTACCTATCCTACCTCTGGATTTAATAAAAGAACGCTTTCAATTAATCTGAGTGATCTGACTTCAATTACCAAACGCCCCTGCTATTCCACCAAGCAATGGACCAGAAAAAAACAAATACAAATAATTAATTGAATGAAAATGAAAATTAGGTTGCCAAAAATTTTAAACATGTGCGGCATTTTCTTTTTCTGACTACACCGTTTCATTTATTACCAAATGCTTCGCTCGTGTTAATCAGTGCCGTATGGGTCTGTATGTAAATTGGGCTTTTTTTATGCGACGTCAGCAGATTTCACGTGGTTAGTCCATTGCTTTGTGGAATATATCAACTAAAATTAATTCAATATCCTTAATATGTATCCACATACGCTTGCACTTCGTTATTACTTAGAAACAGTTTTTGTAAATTTGGTGTTTCACTAAAGCCATTCAGTTTTCGTAAATGATTTCTGCGCAAATTTAGTTCCTGTAGAGATAAAAGTCCGTGAAAATCCTTGGCTCCGATAATTTTTAATTGGTTTCCAGCTAAATTCAATACTTTTAGTTCATTTAAGGTTGATAGACCATAAACCGTTTGTATTTGATTACCATGTAAATCCAATACTTCGATTTTAGTTAATTTTTGCAGACCATCCATATCCTTAAGCCTAAAATATAACTTCAATCATATTGACGGATTACCACATAAATAAGGCAAAACATGTTTTTATATTTAAAACAAGTGGGGGAAGACTTTACTATCAAGCTATCCAAATTGCCAACAATGGGTTGCGCTAAAACTTAACATGTTAAATGTATTTCGAGTTTAAACCAAAAGTCATGGTTAATCGAAAACTCGACGTTTCGTCCATAATCATATGGGGCCTCTTCAGGAGAGGAAAAGATGATAGGCCACAGTTAGCACAGCAACTCAATGCGTAAACCACGCCAGAGGCAAAACTGGGCGGGAAGCAGTTGATTACGGCATGTGAACCACGCTAGGCATGATTTTAGCCTATATGATTGTGGCCGAAACGTGGAGTTTTTGATTATCAATGATACGGTCTAAACCCGGAATACGTTTAGTATTAAATGACTCTGACTGTGGAAGCCTACGTTATTACTAAGCCTGCAAAAACAAGAACACTTTCCGTGCGCTTCAGGAAATTAGCAGAGACTAGACAGACTCGTGTTTTGTCGACTCTTGGGGAAACCAGTAGAATAACACGAACCCATTCTCATGAGACGAATAAACACGAGTGTGTCTATTCTCTGCTAATTTCGTAAAACGCAACTCGTTTCTACAGACTTAGTTATTACATAACTTGCTGTTATATAAATGCTATCAAAAAAATACATTTTTAAATTGAAAATGCGCCATTGCATTGTTGTTTATGTACGTATAGTTTCCAGTATTAGTAGTAAGCAATTGATATAATTTATCAAGACGTTCTAATTCGTAGTGGACTCCATACATGTACCGTTGGCTATTTTTCAAGGTAAAAACATTGTTTTTTCGTTTTATCATAAAACATTGGTAAGTTAAGTTAAAGTTTGAAGAACATTATCGAGGCATCGAGGCATCTTCAAAGCCGCACGTGCCCATATGCGTCAGTTATTGGTTAGTCTTCAATAGTGCTAGATATGCTTTTGTTTTATTCATTCACGACAGAAAGAAAAAGACATAAGAAGGATTGTAGAAGTATTCTTTCCACAGCTACGCACACTGTCACTGTGCAGTAACACCCCTTCATGTTCCAAATTTGACCAAACTGGAAAACACTTTCACTTCAAAGAATAACATTGATAATAATTTTGTTTCAATTTGTTCTATTGTTTAGAAACGAATAACATGGAAAAATAATATCTCACTTGCTCTGTGTGCCAATTAATTGATTAATACATGCGGCTTTATCAGAGCAACCTATATATGTTTTGAATCAATGAACCTGGTTAACGTATTCCACATTTTATGAAATTTGACTTACCACTGTTTCTTGATAAAGCGAAGAAAATAAGAGGGTATGCTTTCAATAACCTTTTACTTTGGAAAATAAGGGACCTCTGTGCAATGTGACGGTTGCGTTTATTACACGAAATAGACTACAAATTTAAATTTGGCGAAATACTAATAATTAATAATAAAGATTTCGAGTTTCTAAGCATGCTAGCCTATATTGAACAAAAAAATCGGCGATGTTTTAAAGAATTCGAAAATAAATTGAACATTTCATCTCAACCTTTTATGTAGAATGCCATGTGCACGTTAGACTCGTTGCCGAATTTACTCTTTCGCTGAAACAAATACTCAATTCGCGGTATGACCTTCTTTTCGATGCCGAGTGTTAAGTTTATGTGTGATAACAAACCTATTCGAGCGTATTATATGATTCTGAAACTATAATGTGATATTTTATAACATTCCTCTCGAGCAGACGTTTTTCTCAGAACCGCCACGGACAATCTATTAACCGGACGCAGTGCCATTTTAATCCTCTTATGCGGACAGTGAATGAATTGTGGACTGTGCGTGCGGTAAGGAAACATGAAATGAATATGACATTGTGTAGGTGGGGCATGTTAGGTTGCAATATTCTAGCGATGCGGTAGGATCGTGGTACATTGTGCAGCATACCCACAAACAGATAGCAGACTAGGCGAAGGAAATCTTAACATCGACCTCCGATCGGAAATACAGGATGGAATATACAGTGTGTCTGCCTAGTGAGTGAACGGAAGATAATTCCTTTTTTAAAAAAACTTTTTAGGTTTACAACGCTCGGCGAATCTCTCGAACGTATCCAAATTTTACCTCCTAACCCGTTCAAATACAAAGATATAAGAGAACATTCGGTCACCGGTTGATGATGAGGACCATTCGTGTCCTCGAAACGGCCGTCCCGGACTAACTTGTGTGGTGCGGAGGGTGCCGATACTTATGTGTTGTTTACCATACTACGCCACAGTCCTTGCTATCGTTATATAAGAGAACCGCAAAAACCCTAAAGTGATGAAGTTTCTGAAGGGCCTAGAAACAAAGGGCAATCTAGTGGTGCCAATTTATGGGCGTATAATTACATACTTGCGGAATAACATTTCAGCCCGTTGCTTCTAACGGTTCGGGATATATGGGCGTTTGAAGTTTGCAAGGTTAAATGGACCGAATCACGTAGGATTATATATCAAAAGACGCTGGTTTTGATAAAGATCAAAACAAATACATTATTCGGCGTCGGAACCAGGCCTGAAATCGACACTGTTCTTAGTTTTTATCGATTTTATCCTTAGATATGCACTTCTGGTCGGTAAATTTGACTTCTTCCGAAAGAAAATTTAGCGCCATATTGATTGCGACGAAGCAGAACACGCTAGCTCTTCGGTTAAGCGATACGGCGCTTCAAGGTTGAAAAAGAGAATTTTGATTTTTCAATTTCGAAACGTCGTAGCATTGGAACAGTTAGAGCTGTTGACTTTTTTAGTTTTAAGGCGCTCATCGAGATCTTTATTATTATAAATTTAGCCTCCTAGCTCGTTTGGATGCCGAGATATACAGAGCTTCAAAGTTGATCGTTGATATAGCTACATCATAAATGAAAGTTCCTCATCAGTTTAGTCCCAAAATGGAAACTATAAACTCAAAAGGTGATGACAATAACCGAAAATTTTTGTATATCTTACTATAAGAACCACATTAAGCCAAGCCTATTGTACTTCGTTTAAACGCTATTGGTATGCAAAAAAATGCACATTCACTTATAAATAATTATAAACTGATTTCCTTAACAATATCATATCAAATACGGGACTAAACTACGTAGTAGTAATCACAGAAGCCTAGAAAAACTTTGATTTTGAGCATTTTGACATTCGTTATCTTTTTGTTTGTTTCAAGTGTATAAACGGGTTGTACCTAAAGCAAAAAAATTGACGTTTAATTATCCAGAATTCAATTATTTTCACTTAAAGTTGACAACCTTCACCTCAATCTTTTCTTGAAACAAATCAGTTTCAATTTTTTTAAATAGTAAACTTAGCTACCATTTGTTAGGAGAAAGAGTATAGTCTGACATACACTTGCAATTGCGCTGTTCCATTTGAAACAAGTGAAAAAAATGTTTAAGAATTGCACAACAATATAACATAAAACATGCAGTCTATCACTATGAACATTTCTTGAATTAATAATTGTATCTCGTACAATTGATAAAACAATGTGCGATGTGTAATAGCATAAAGATAAGTGTAGATAAATTAAACATTGTGGTTAAAAAAATGAATCAAGTAATAAATACCTATTTTTACCAAGTAATAGCACCCTGAGATTGAATAAATTATCAAAACATGTTATTTTCTCCAATTGATTATCGTACAGATCAAGAAATACAAGATGTAGAAGTGGTTGATTCTTGAGCCCTTCTAAATTATTGATCAAATTATGTTGGAGTGATAATAACCTTAACTTTGGTTCGTCTTCTAATATCGGAAAGATATTTAAACCACGTCGATCAAGATTAATTCGATCAGGATACCTTTCTTTTTCTTTTTGTGCACGTAACACATGTATCCCATTGGTTTCCATTTGCAAAGTGAGTGCTGTAATTCGTGGAATATTATCATGTTGCTTAATAGTCGTATTTACTGTGCTATGAGATCTCTTATATATTTTTTTATGTTGTGAAGGCAGTGCAGGGCCTATTGTCAATAAGTGTTTATCTGTGACAGATGTTTTAACTTCATTAGTATTTGAGGAAGATACAATTTTCTTGCGGTCCTATAAAATGTAACAAATAATCTTGCAAATACATTGCATCACCGAGTTATACATACAATCAGTCCAAAACTACTACTAATAGGCATTAATTCTAAACACTCATTAAAACAGTTTATTGAATTAGCTTGGAAATCATTTAGTTGATCTATTTCGTTTTAAACAATGCTGGACTGTTAAGTTCACATTTTAAGCTCTGTCAAGCTTGTTTCATCGTTTTGACTGTGACTAATCTAGTGATTTTTCACTGGTCAATCCAGTAACTTTCTTAATTTCAACTTGGTGATCATGCCCTAAACATAGCAGTGCGTCACAGAATACTCCTCTGCAACTGTCTGATTGTGGCATGATATATGCGTGTGTGAGCTATATCAGATTGAAAGTAATAATGACGGCCAATATGGCGCTAAAAGTTAGGGTACCGGGATAAGAGATGGTTCTGATTAACAACAGCATAGCCAACTATGCTAAAATGTGAAAATTACTATTTGGAAAAGCGAGTCAACTCTATGATCCACTCCATGGTCAAAACCTTTCTTGATTTGTAGCTTATTGCATGTAATGAATTTAAACATTTGGTTTTGAACAAGTGAAAGAATTACTGTAAGTTAACGTTCCAAAATTTTGAGTTTGTTTGAATTTTCAATGAATTGGGAATTACGCAGTGGAGCCACTTATTCCATCCATTGTGTTTTGTGTGGTGTATGAAGTGCAAAGTAACACAACTTGTAAGAAATAGACATTCTGGTTTTATTCACTCATTCACAAGAATGTCTCAAGAAATTGATAGAACACATTATATATTGCCATTAGATCAACCAATTGTATATCTGGATGCTAACACTGCATTTCAAGGTTTAACAGATCAAGAAAAACTGTATGCTTATTACTTAAGTAAGGCATCTTGGGTTGGTGGATTGATTACATTATTGCAGACAAGTCCAGAAGCAGGGCAAATATTCGTTCTGCTTCATAAGCTATATTCTGTGGAAAACCTAAAAGAATTTAAGGAAGCTGCAATTAATGCAGAATTTAGTGAAGATGATATTACTGCATTGTTGGTATATTCTGCAGGTGTTTTCTGCAACGCTGGAAACTATAAGGTATGTCTAGTGTAATTATTCATTTTTCTGAAAGCAAAAATAACGTGAAAAATACATTACATTTGTTAGTATATAATCTTAATAGGAATTTTTGATAATTGGAGCAGTTCACACCGCCATGGATCAATAAAGTTCAATAATAGGCCTCCATGCATATCGAGTATATGAAGGATTGGTAAATTATTCAAGTGAGATAGACAGAAATTTTACGTACCATATTCTTTGGAAATGTTTAGATTGACATATACATATATTTTTTCACGTGTTTTTATTTAATATGTTAGAAATACGCAGTTTAATAACCTATTTTCTTTTAAATTTCAATTATTTCTTTCTAACAGGGATTTGGAGATTCTAAATTTATTCCTGGAATTGAAGCATCGAAATTAGAAAAATTATTACAATTGAGTCAAGTGTGGAATCAAATAGAGCCTCTGTGGGAGATGTCTAAGGATGCAATTTATGATCTGAGTCCAGGGAAAACTTGTTTGGGTTATTCACCCCATGGATGCACTACATATTTTTCAAAAAATTTTACAAGTGCAGATAATGAAGCTGTTCAAAAGTGGATGAAGAGGAAGCAGTTAGAACCATATAATACACGTTGTTTCAAAAAAGAAAATAATGGCAAAATATTTTATGAAATTCGTTTAGCAAGTGTGAATTATGGTGAAGTAGAAATGGAAGAATTTAATGGAGCTACATATTCCTTGACGAGTGGGGATTATTCTCCATTGATGGAACGAGTTGTTCAATATTTGAAAAAAGCTGCAGCTTATGCAGCTAATGAAACCCAGGCGAATATGTTAAAATCATATATCGAGTCTTTTACTACTGGATCTTTACAAAAACATAAAGATGGTTCACGATTCTGGATTCGAGATAAAGTTCCCGCCATAGAAACTTATATAGGTTTTATTGAAACATATAGAGATCCTGCTGGAATTCGGGCTGAATTTGAAGGTTTTGTAGCAGCTGTTAACAGACCTATGTCAAGTAAATTTACTACTCTAGTGGAAAATGCAGAAGAGTTATTACCTCTTCTACCATGGCCCAGAGGATTTGAAAAAGACTCCTTTTTAAGACCTGATTTCACCTCATTAGATGTGTTAACATTTTCCGGTAGCGGCATTCCTGCAGGAATTAATATTCCAAACTGTAAATATTTTACTTCATTATATTTAGTTGAATATAATCCCCTAATTTATTAGTCAGGATATTACAATATTTATGAATTGTGTCCAGATATGCACAAATTGCGGTATTGAAATGATTGAACAGAGGTAGACGGCCGGTAATCACCAAGCGAAGATTGAAACTACAACAGTCACAATTAGAAACGTTGAAAATTCAATCATGTTCTGCCCCCATTCTAAGAGGGTTTTAAAAAGTTTTGTACTTTCATATACTTCTCTGAGCAATTTATAATAGCGATTTTGTTTTCGCCACGCGTTATACGTTTTGTTTGTTACATTTGTTTTTTTATGAAATACATCGTATCCTATTGCGTTTCTGGGATACTTGCATTTAATTCTCAGCTGTTTTCCAACATATATTATATTAATTAATTTATTATATTGAATATAATGAATATTTAATATGGTAAATAAATAGCTAGGGCGCAGACCGGCGACTGTCTCCATCGACTATGAATCACCCTGCATCGGCCGGTTTCATTCGTTCAGCTTTGGCATACATACGCGTCAGAGGTTGAGATACCCATATCTGTCAGTACTACTTGCATAGTCGTTTTTCCGACTTTCGACATAAAACCACCACTAACAAGATGTGCTTTTTACAGTGTTGTAGATGCGTGTTAGATTTATCATACAACATAAGGTTATATTGTTTAGACAAAAATAAATCTATTAATAAATTGAAATTAAGCACCCTTAAATTTAACAAAATAATTAGACAGACGGAAGAATAAATAGGTAAATGGTTACATAGATAAAGCGCGAACAAATTTACAATAAAACTGCATGAGAGACTATTTAACGAGCAGCGGTGCATGGGTGCTATATCAGTACACCTATGTTGCCTAGCGTCTTTCCGATGCATTAGGGACAGTCGTCGATGCTCTCCATATAAATAACAATTAAACAGCATTAGCTTCTATAATTCTAACAGTGGCATCACAAAAATAAAAAAATTAAGATACAAAAATTAGAAAACGAAATTGTTTTATTAATGTGAAATAATATTAACAATTGTGCCTTAATATCTGCATTCCTTTTTCCTCTAGATGATGATATTCGTCAAACTGAAGGATTCAAAAATGTATCTTTGGGCAACGTGATACCAGCTAGTTATCAACAATCAGTAATACCATTTCTAAATGACGCTGATATACAGTTACTACAGAAGTACAGAGTTATGGCATTTGAGGTGCAAGTAGGTTTACATGAATTACTGGGGCATGGTTCAGGGAAGCTTTTACAGAAAGGAGCAGATGGACGTTTAAATTATTCATCCACGTTATTTGATCCTTTAACCGGAAAACCTCCAACTTCCTGCTACGACGAAGGCGATACTTATGACAGCTGTTTTGGTCCAATTAGTTCAGCTTACGAGGAATGTCGCGCTGAAGCTGTTGGGCTGTATCTAAGTCTTGAATCAAATATTTTATCTATATTTGGATATAATGGATCACAAGCTGATGATATCATATATGTGAATTGGCTATCTTTGACGTGGGCGGGACTTTGTGCTTTGGAAATGTGGGATCCCAACAGAGGCTGGTTACAAGCCCATTCACAGGTAAATTGAAAGTACTTATATTTAATATCTGAAGGTATAGATATTGGAACGCATTGTTAAAAGCTTACCTTGTTTACATATAAATTAATTAAAAATAGTTACAATACAACAATCAAACATATAATTGTTATTAGTTTATAGTCGCATATATTCATAGAGATACACAACGTGTCCTGCAAGGAACTGCAATTATTGATACCTGGAAACAAATGAACTAGAGAAACCTGAAATCTTTGTAGTCTTCTAATACATGTAACCGATGTCTACTTAGAATATTTTGTGTCGCTTTCAAAATCACAAAATAGTAAGCATTTGGAGTAGTGCGTCTGTCTTGGATAGCTTTGGAAGCCATAGAAATGATTTTTCGTACGCAACTGCCAATGAGAGCACAGCATTTTGTATAGCTTCATGTCTGTACCTCGGAACTAAACTATGTCCAACTTTATGAAATTTTAAGTAAATGTGTTAAATTACTTACCATTTTGCGGTACATCGTTTGGGTATTTTTAGATTTAGCGTATCTTTCAAACAAAAGAAAATAGCTCACTTTACATTAACGTACGAAACTATGCATTAATTCAACAAAGCTGCTCTATTGAAAAATGAATGTTTAGACTTAACGTAGTCCAGTCTGGCTCTGAGGTACAGACATATTTTATCTTGTTTTTATGAATTTAAGTTATCTGAAATCCAACAATTTCATATTTTAATAGTTTGGTTGGAAAAGAGGATTGATGTTTACTTTTTATTTTTGTGTTTGAATGATAAATAACAACTTCGCATAGCACTGATGTGTTTTACCGACTGTTAACGTGTGTCTCGTTGGCGGCTGTGACCTCGTTTTTAGAAGCTCTAGCTCTTTTTATCTTCTATTATCTAAGTAGCGGCGGAGTTAGGCAAATATTATAATCCAGTCAACGACGATAGTGGTGGAACGGTATAATAACTTCCCGTCTGTTCAATTTGTATCCTAAAACGTCTGATTTGATATATTCTTACCTACAGTAATCTTCAGAATAATTTTAGACATAACGCAGTCTAATTTCGTAAATTAATTATCATTTGTCAGATAATCGTATTATTTGTTAGTAAAATTTAGTATTGTACAGTTGTAGGTGGTGAAAAAGGTTATAAGATAGCATAGAATCAGTGCTTCCGTTCATACTTCAGATTTAATTTTTGTATTATCTGGTTTCAATACAAAATTAAATATGGTTGGTCTGAAATGCAGAATAATGCAATAATTTTCTGGAAATACGCTGGCAATCGTGTCTTCAAAAACTATCGAAATTTCCTCACGCGACCATAAATCTGTTTCTTGTCCTTTCAAAAATCTAGCTTTAATGTGCATATAGCGTTGGATCCCATTTCGAGACCTAAACTGATCACTTCTGTGCTATGTAGCTGTCTCAGCAAGGCGCCTTGTATAAATATCATATTCTTTACTAAAACAAACTGGAAACTTGGTAACATTCCAAAGCCTACATGTACAATTGAACTACAATACGGTTATACTGGAAGTAGCTGTCAACCGTTTTTGAAATTATTTACAATAAACTTGGGGTACCTAATCAAGCTGATAATGGAGATGTGTTCTTTTCCAAAAAATATTTTTTAGAAATAGGACAATCAACTACTAGCGCTACTTGATTTGATTATGTGCTAAATAGTACATATGGATATATTAGTTTCATTGTCAAACAAAAAAAAAAAACATTACTAATTGCATTATTCTTCATTACAGGCTAGGTTCGCTTTAACTAGAGTATTAATACATGCTGGCGTTGTCACCATTTTGCAACCAACACCTCAGGACCTTCTGCTATCAATAGATCGTGCAAGTTTAAAAGGTGCAGGCAGAAATGCTATCGGGCATTTTCTTCTTCAACTTCAAATTTACAAGGCAACTGCAAACGTAAATGCTGCCCAGGAGTTATTTAAGGCATATACAAGTGTGACAGATCATTGGACATCTTGGAGAGATATCGTACTAGCTAATAAGCGCCCACGCAAAATGTTTACGCAACCAAATATGATATTAAACAAAGAGGTCGAACTAAAGTCTTATGAAGCATCTCCTCAAGGCCTAATACAGTCGTGGGTTGAACGTTTTGATGATCCAGAATTATTACATGAAGTACTAATGTTATCCAAAAAAGACGCTCACTTCTTTATTTGATAAAAACTATTATATGCATTTTGTTACTATATCCTTCTCACATGTATTTTGTTTTAAAATAATTATACGAAGTAGCTTTGATTTGTATATTTTATTACAAAAAATAAAATGATGACTTTGAAATTTAAAAGTTCGTGATATTTTTCTATTTAGAGATTCTAGAGCGGTGATATCTTAGAAACTACAGTAGCTATAGTGTTGGGAAAAATTTTACACCCTTAAGGTGGCAAAGGAAAATTTAACGAAAATACGTTTAAATTCCAAATATGACCACTAGCGGGCGCAGTTGCTAAAGTCAACAGTAAATTTTCAGTTAGCTGGTAAGTTTTACGATTAACTATCATTTGAAATGCTTCACTAAAAAGCTTAGTTACAGTAATAATTTCCTTATCGTTTGTAGATAGCTACTTAATAATATTGAAAGCTATCCCAATTGGCCAAAAAACAATGGAATGATTATTTTTTCTCTTGTCTACACACAAAATTGTGCTAGTATTAGTTTAATACGACTATTTTTTTATCACTTTTCAAATAAAAGTAACTACATCTAATTTTACTGCTCACGCGCATTTGAAAATTGCTGCTTAGCCGTTGAATTATAAAAAATATCGTTTTCTGAGGCAGTTATATGACATGCTTACAGAGTATTTTCAATGTTTTGAAAATGCCTGTATTACTGAACATGAACATACCGTTAAGTATCCAGAATCAAAACATTTTACCCAAGAAGTATTTAAACGTTTGGCGACACAACTACGTGGAACAAGATATGTTCAACACGTGTAGCTAGAAGTGACGCTAACGTGATAAATGTATCATTCTTTCGTTCTAGGTGTAAGTCATCAATTCATTGCAACTTAATAGACAATATGTTACACCCATACCATATAGTGTAAACATCAAGCCCTCTCGGATACAAATTTTGACCGTAAAGTCCATTATTGTAATTGGTTAAAAGATATCTGCCATGAAGATGGTTCCTTTCTACACCGTGCATTATAGACTGATGAAGCTACTTTTGCTAACGATGGGCAGGTAAATTTGTAACATATTCACTACTCCAGAGAAAATCCTCACGTTGATCATGATAGGCAATGACGTAAACGGAGGGGTGCGCACAACGATTAGACTCGTGTATTTCGCTGCATAGTACAATGTACACAATATGCAAAGAAAAAATACGAGAGAATCGCTGTTTCGCTGAAAACTTGACGAACATTGTGGTTTCAACATAACGGTTGTCCAACTCATTATTTAGGAATCGTCCGTGACTATCTTCATGATACATTTCCCTCTCGGTGAATTGGAAGAAGGTCTATTATTCCATGACCAGCTAGATTCCCAGATGTGACTGTGCTTGACTTTTATTTGTGGGGAAGGATAAATAATCTAGTTTACCAAACACGTCCTACAACAAAAGCTAGTATGATTCATCGCCAGCCTACTAAGAATAGAAATCGAAGTAGCTACATATATTATTGTTATCATTCCTTTGTTTCATGATTAATTAAAATAGGTTTCGCTATTATTAAGTAGGTATTTGTAAGTGAGAGAAATTGTTATTAATGATGGGCTGTGTTCGTTATTATCTGGAAAAACGAAAAATATATCATTATACGATTTTCGCCACTACTTTAGTCTGTCAAAACTCAACACAACATAAGAAAAGCATTACATTTGAATTTTTAGACATACAGTGCAGTCTCGATAACGTGAACGTCCCATAACGTGAACATCCCTAAACGTGAACAGCCAAATTGATATGCGTATTCCAAAACGTGAATGTCAAGAACACTTTGCCTCTATAACGTGAACATAAATGAAATTTCGTCGTGTTTCTTGTGTCGGTAACTTTAGCTTTTTGTATTAGGCCGCCAACTATGCGGCGATCCTTTTGTCGGTAAATTACCTTTGTATGTATTAGCCCGCCATTACATCGGAAGAAATATTGTGTACATATTCAGCGTTAGTCGGTGTTTATGCGCCAACCGATACGCAAGCATGATGGCTACTAAGAAGGTGAACTATTTAACATTAGAGAAAAAAGCCCAACTCTTATCCGATGTTAGTAAAGGTTTCGGAGTTACCTGTTTATCAAAAAAGTATGGAATAGCGAAATCTACAGTGTGTGCGATTAAGAACAAAAAGGCCCAGATTACTTCAACAGTTGCCATGACATTTTCTGGAGGGTCTAAACGAAAATCTCTTAGACCCTCAGAGTACCCGAAAATGGAAAAGGCCTTATACAGATGGTTTTTACGACAACGAGAGAGGAATGCCCCAATAAGTGGTACAATTTTGAAAGAGAAAGCCAAATATTTTCATAGAGAATTGTATGGAGATCAGTCTACTTTTTCTGCTAGCTCAGGGTGGCTACAAAAATTTAAGAAAAGATTTGGCATACGATTTTTGACAATAACTGGCGAAAAACTATCTTCTCAACCAGAGCTGGTTTCGCCATTTTTACAAAAACTTGCAGCAAAAATTAAGGACTTAAACTTAGACTACAATCAGGTCTACAACGCTGATGAAACTGGCTTGTACTGGAAACTTTTGCCAGGAAAGACCTACGTATCCGCTGCGGAAAAAACTGCCCCGGGAAGAAAAACAGCCAAAGAAAGAATTACGTTTCTAGCATGTACAAATGCGACTGGTTTGCATAAATTGACTCCTTTGGTAATAGGAAAAGCTAAAAATCCGCGAAGTTTTAAGAATTCTTACATTCCTGTACATTACAAACACTCACAGTCTGCATGGATGACAGCCGGAATTTTTAAGGAATGGTTCAATGAAATGTTTGCTCCTGAGGTGAGTTTATTACATTATGCGTGCCATAAGTTTTAAAAACTAAAACTTTGAATTGTAATAATTTTAGGTGAGAAAGTTTCTTAGAAAGCAAGGTCTACCAGAGAAAGCACTTCTTTTGTTGGATAATGCCCCTAGTCATCCCCCGGAAGAGCAACTTTTATCTGATGATGGTCTAATTCATGTTATGTATATGCCTCCCAATGTCACACCTTTAATTCAACCTATGGACCAAAACGTAATAAGGTTGGCCAAACTACATTATCGTTCTATGTTTTTGGCAATGGTTGTAGCTAATAAATCAAATGATATTAATGTCGTTATCAAGCAGTACAACCTTCGGGATGCAATTTTAAACTTATCACGAGCATGGAATAAACTAGAACCACCAATAATTAAAATGTGTTGGAAAAATATTTTGGAAAGCCAGCACGAGGACGATCCCGAAGATAACATACCCCTGGCAACACTTCGTCAAGAATTGTTAAATCTGAATAGCGTTGTAGAGACTAACCTTAATTTGCTAAAGGAAATTGATTCAATGCACGACTTCCACTCTGCGGATATCGAAGAATGGAATAAAGACAACATCGACGAACGTGATGAAAATTGTACTACAATAGATCATTCTGATGATTCTGTAATTGAATGTGTCACAGATCAGAATGAAGGATTGTCTAAGGATATATACAAAATCAGCCACGTAGAAGCAATTCGTATATTTAACAGAGGTTTGGAATGGGCTGAGCAAAATAATGCCGACATCGAGGATATCCAGTCCCTACAAAAATTACGTGAACATGCTACTATACTTTCAAGTAGACAACGTTTGCGTCAAACAAAATTAGATTACTTTCTAAAGAAGAATAAATTAGACTTGTTTATTTGATGTGTTCCTTTTTTAAATAAAGTATGTTTTAAGCGAAACACACATTTAAGTTAGTTTTAATGCCACCTTTGTTTGTGATTGACTTTATCCAGTAACATGAACTTCTCGAATATATGAACACGGTCGTCTATAATTAGTTCACGTTATCGAGACTGCACTGTAATTGAGAAAAACTCGTACAGTTACTGATAATGATGGTACATTTCTTGAGCATTAACGGATGGCACAGATTGAGACGTTTAAAACAACGCTGAATACCATTTCAAACAATCGCACGTTTCTTTAATGCGATTAAAAACTTCAGAAGTTATAGCAGGTTTAGTTTTACATGATTCGACAACTCCTATTACGATTATTATTATATAATCCTGGAACTTTTACCAGCTAGTAACCCCCCCTCTACCTAGCGGTCATATTTGGAAATTTAAAAACATTTCTCTGCCACTTTAGTTATGGCAAACTTCGTAACTTGTATTATCCGTTTGGCCGCCATCACAAAAAAAAATTAACAATACATATCTATTTTTGAACTTGTGGCAATATGCAACACCATGCTATGTAAAAATTGTTCACAGATATCGTGCTAGTGAAGATGTATAAATGTTCATTATTGTGTTATTTTGGTAGTCGAATAGTATCCCAAAAATCAGCATACACATTGATCAGTCATCGTCTCCGTTTATGCAAGAAGGTACATACAGTGGACCTCGATCAACGTGGTCGTGGTGAATCACTCGCTTGTTTTAGTTTTAAAGAAGTACGAGTCAAGAATGTACTAACATTTTCATTTATTGCTATCGGAGGATCGATTATTGTTATCGTCATTTTTTTTGCGCTGCTGATTGAGATTAAGTTGGCGGTAGAAAGATTTCATTTACACAGTTATCAGTAAAAACATTTTTTGCTGTTCAGTATGAATCTTTTTCTTAATTTTTTTTTAACTTTAAAGTTTTGGGAAAAAAATCAAAAGGAAATAGAAAACATAAAGAATACATGTTTGTATCCGTCTGATATGTTTTAATATAACTTGTCTTTTTAAATTTTAATATTCTAATAATAAATATTCAATTGCCTATGACAGTATTAGTTGAAGTCAAAATAGTTTTTTGAAGGTCAAAGAAAAAAAATTGTAAACATTAAATATAGAGTTAGTCTAAGTACGATATGTTGTTATTATTAAAGATGCATTCTGGCACCTTTATAATAAGCCCATGCGATACAAAAAGTTGGCTATAACCACTATACCGAAACGTCATTGTATCTAGTTCATTAAAGACAGTCAACTATACTCAAGAATGCTTTATTTATTATGAATTAAATTGGCTTAAGAAAAATCACTAGAAAATTAATGAAAAAATTTTCCTATATCAATTGTAATCAATGATGTATGTGCCTGTAAACAATGATCATGTCAACAATCCGTTGTTTGCGGGTAAACAACTGGTAGAGGTAAAATTAAATATAATGGGAACCGTAAGATGCGTGAGTGTTATTTTTATTATGTTGGCGGCCTACAATTTCTGAAAAAATAGGTTGTACTTTGCTGTTTTTTAAATTTCCGTTCGTACTTCCAAGCTCGCCCTTCCTTCACTTTATGTTTCATTTATTGATGAAAATTATGTAGTAAAAAAAAATCGCTTATTTTTTATTCGACAACTATTTAACAGTAAACAAATAAACATTCTTATAAAAAAACAATGTTTTCAATGAGCACTTTTCAAATACTCTTCTTTTTTAATTTTCGAGTATTAGAATATCGTAATACTCCAAAAACGTATTAGCGTTAGTAAAACTTAAGGTAAATGTAGTAAATTTGAAAAACGTTCATTAAGTTACAACATATAAATTATAATTAAAGATATCCTTGCTCAAGCTTTGATGTAAAATGAAAAATATTAATATTAATCTGATTT
This sequence comes from Oryctes borbonicus, assembly GCA_902654985.2. Taxonomy (NCBI): domain Eukaryota; kingdom Metazoa; phylum Arthropoda; class Insecta; order Coleoptera; family Scarabaeidae; genus Oryctes; species Oryctes borbonicus. The sequence continues at coordinate 5,034,102 of LR736883.1, forward strand.
ATTTGAGTACTTCATTTTCAAACTGATATAGTTTGAAAATAAAAGACTCATATTTACTAAAATATGAATCAACTTTTTCGATCTATCGAATGTTACTCTGTTTGGAAGTTTGGAGTGAACGTAGGGCCAATTCGAAAATAGCCTATTTGCGCGGATGATGCAGGTATGTAACAATTTAATTGCCAAAATCCGACAATTGAGGACACTTTAATCTTTCCATTTTCCAAAATAATGTATCAAAATTTTTTTTCCTTCCAAAGTTTTATAAATGCTGTTCCCTATACTATTTGGCTTTCATTACAGTTAACTCATACACAACTCAACACAATTGAAGAAGGTTACAGCATTACAAGCTCTCAATAAATTGACATTTTAGAGTTATTTTTGGTTATGTCTATCAAAAAATCAAAAACTTAATAACAAACTCAATAATCTTTATTGTAATTTGTATTGCAATAATTAATAGGTATATTTCTCAACCTGCGATGAACGCTAGTAATTTCTACCTTCCACTGCGATATATCTGCGCAATTGTCTATAAAAGCTGTTTTGTACTTTTCTTAGCACACTAACTGTTACTGCGACACCGGCATACGCATTTCCTATTTAGGGGTGAGAATATCGTCAAAGGATTACACAAACTAATAATTGCCTATATCGGAGTTTTTACTCATTCTTAATGGTTGTAAGGTGATTTATTTCGAATTAAAAGTTATCTACCAATTGGGCCTGAGAATTGTTTATTGTTGCTAACGCTGCTTGTTTTTGATTTTTTGGGTTGGACAGATTAACCAAAAAGCAAATGGCCATATAAATATTAGGTGTACTCGACCAAGTCGTCTATTTCCACATGGCATGTTCCTCTAGCCAAATCTTCCACGCAAGTTACTAACCGATGCGGTTCATAATTAATTAATCCACTGTATTATTGGTAAACCGGTAATACCGATTAAGTGGTCAGCCGCGTACAACTATTTCACAGTTGACAACGCATGTGCCGTATACTGAAAATATCCTGCTTTAAACGATCATCTCACTGTAAATAAGCAGGTAAATGCTGAAAAATGTATTCGAAAAATCTAATCTCGGTCTGCAACATATAACGAATTGGAAAATGTATTAAAGGATCTGTTTACTGAATGTTCTTTTAGCATAAAATATAACCAATATTGGCGTTTTCATATGCATTGTAGACGATGGTACAAATAAGCACGCGCTATTTCTTCAACGTCTATTGTATATGGATAGTCATGTTACAATCGCGCTATATATAGTCGCAAGCGACTGCAGTCGTGCACGGCTACTAGCTTAATGAAAAATTAGCCTTGCATAGGTTTTATCTTAACTAGTACACTGCTGCAAGAAATTATCCTTGCCTTAGTTATAGCTTACAAAAAAATATATTTAATGTTTTGTAACGAATATTCTCGTTACTGGCGAAATGTTAATAAGTTAAAGTGGAAAATTGATTTGGGCAGATGACTTTCATAGTTTTTATTATTTCATACACCATAATTAATATATATATTATTTTTACATTTTAATCATACTGTAACTTTTATAATTTCTTTTTAATTATAAATGTGGGACCCATGACAGAAGAGACGCTGGGACCTGCAATCTTAACATTAAAAGTAAAATAACATGTCAAATAAAGATATACCCCAAGAAATTATAACAAAATATGAAAAAATAGCCATTTACTCGCATTTTACAAAAATTAAAAAGAATAATTTTTTGGAAAGAAATTCTTACTGTCGATAAAAACATTCAGAATGTTACTAAACCAAAAGAAAAAATATTTTCTAATTTTTCTATATTAACATAGACTCAGTTTTGTTTCTGATTTACTTTCAAGTTATAATTATATCGATACGAAACACTCAACACACAAAATTAGAAGAATATCAGTCATACCACAATCTCATACATGTTTATACTATGAGAAAATATTTTCGGTGTTTTTCTTATACTTCTCTTTTTCGTTTTCAAAAAAAAAGAAAATGGAAGGGGTATGCATGAAACAATAACATCAGTGAAAGGAGCATAAACCAAACACTGAATGTTGTTAATATACTCATCAATATGGTGCATAATATCCTCCTCTCCGATAATTTCTGTAAAATTAAATAACAATTTACGTTTCTTTAAGGATATTAATATAAAAATACCTGGGTCGTCGCATTGGTCTATATCCTGCAAAATAACCGCGAGCCAATCCACGTCCTGTCGCTCTATAAACACCCCTACCTCTAGGAGGCCTATTTGTTGTCGATATCCCAGGTCGATTTGTTCTCTTTGGCATAACCTAAACAAATTATTGTAGTTTAGAAAAATAATCGTTCACTGATATTTTCTTACTACCACTTGTGACGTATGCGTAGTTGCTCATAAATAATATTCAAATTTACCCCAGATGTTTTAAGCACTTTGTTTTTTTGTTTATTGAAATAAAGAAATATTGAGCATTAGAGTTATTAATCAAAACTAAGAAGTTATATCAGGAGTTATCACTATACAGATAACTGGTATTGAAAGGAATAAAACCAAAGGTGTCTTATCTTAATAACATGGTTGGGTACAGTTACCTTCTTCGAAAATTCTGGGAAAAAAGGAGAAAGAAATGTAAAACTTACAAAAGAAGAATTTCGCCTGAACAACAAAGAATATTGATTAAATGGCAAGGAAAAGCATACAGGTGCTTGAAAAGTCGAAGCGACGAAACGTAGCATACTGAACAAACTTCAAAGAAAAGGTTTTTTGTCTTTTCTCCAGATCTTGTAGCGCAAACAAAAAACAAAATATTGAATATAAAGTATAATGGTCAAGAATAAAATTGGAATAATTAAAATAAGGCAACTGTTAAATATGTCAATATTTTAAATGGATTGCCATAAGTTGGGATATTCAGTATGTACCTTTCTTATTGAATTATTTTTACTGCCGCCATTTTCTATTCCTTCAGTATAAAACTACAGAATCTGCAGGTATAGAGGGAACAATTAAAGAAAAAAAACATTGATTTTTAATAAAAAAAAGTCAAGCAGTCAACGCAAAGCAATTTATAACATAATTGATAACAAAACAGGAACTTAAATTAATGTAAAGGACTATAAATTTTTATTTAAGAAAACCGTTTCTCTAACTTTACTTCCACTTAATAAACTTCTCTTTTCGGAAATAATTAAACCCATTTTCGAGAAAATTCTTTCACTTGGCACCGATGTTACCATTACACTTTTTTTTAGAAAAAGGCGTTAAGTTGGGATATATACTTCTACACCTTTTCCACCACAAAAGAGGATCGTCTTGCCTCGGTAACAGAGGTTCTCTTAAATATCTGCCCAATTCCTCGATGGTATTATTTGAATTTGCTTCGCTTACAAATTCGGAGACGCTGATATCAAAATTTTGCCATATATCATTTGTTTTATTGATTTCAGTGCTTTCTGTTGTAGAAGTTTCACTTCTTTGATCCATATTACGTAAAATCAGTTCCTTTACTAGAGATTCCCGAGTTGCCTAGAAATTTGTAGGGTTACTAAAACCGAAACTTTTAAATCTTGGTTCTAGTATTGTTGCATGACTGCATACCTAACTATTTGGTACTGCTTCAAATCTTTTATTTAATCCGCTTAATAGTTTAGCACAAAATTTAACCACTTCACTATTTGCACTTTGATTTTTTTTCTAAAGAATTTGTAACAAAATTATAAAAAGAACTTATAATTATAATTATCTTTGAAATGCTCACTTGAGTTTCTGAATTTAACTCCACAGTAGCATCCTTAAATACTTTTAGTAGCGTACACACTTCCTTAATAGTAATGAGATCATTTTCTGTTACAATACCTAAATGCGAATAATGTGTTTATAGTTGTGTTTAAAGCATCGTTGACTTGTAGAATTATTTCGAATATATCGCATGATGAGTTCCATCTAGTTACTACATCCTGCTTCACTTGTAAGGCTGCATTGGCCCCGTTTCGTAGTTGGACATCTTTTAATCTATTAATAGCCTGCGGATTTCGTTTGAAAAGTTCAACGATTTTTTTTTCATCTTAATATGTAATGTTTTAATTTCTTTTAAAACATCTTGCACAATCAGATTAAAATTGTGAGCGCTGGATTGCAGAATAAATCAAAAGTTAAACAGCAGGCTTCTATGTCTTGCAGTACGCATTTTAATTTATCCACTTCAGCAATGAAGAGCTGAGGCAGCAAAATTTTTGAAACTGTTTTTCTGTTTGGTAGTCTGTAATATTTATTTAATTTAGAAGTGAAGTCCTGAAATGCTGCACTCTCGACAATTCTAAACGGTAAATAATTTTTAACAATAAGTTTATTAGACTAATATTAATTTCATGTTTTTTAGTGTGCGATAAACTTGTAGAGGCATCTTCTTTCCTACTGGCACTGCTGAAAGAGGGTTGTCCTATTTTATCATATACTTGAGAGTGGTTCAATTTTAAATGCCTTGCAATATTACTTATGTTTTTTTTCCTTTATCGACAACACGCGGTTACAAAGAGTACATCTAGCTTTTTCGTTTTCTTCTTTCAATGAAGTAAAGTCGAAAGATATACGATGATGCCATTTTTCAACACTTGCAATTACCACTAATTACTACTGTAGATTAACCCAATATCAAACGAATATTTTTGTCGCTCATATTTCTTGTTTTCTTCCCTGGTTCTATTTCAGAAGTTACATTGCAAATGAGAACTTGAGCGAGGTGGTCAGATTGTGTTGAATAATCTGAGCTTTCGACATTCGGGAAATTGTTATCTATTAGACTAAGGTTCCTCGAAGAAACCTTTTAAGTTAAGTGTTTGAAAAGTAGAACACATCAGAAAATGCCTAGAAACAATAACCAAAAAATAATGCTAAGATAGCTTAGCTTCCTCATGG
>LR736883.1:5039412-5184826 GCA_902654985.2 Oryctes borbonicus
CCATGAGGAAGCTAAGCTATCTTAGCATTATTTTTTGGTTATTGTTTGAAAAGTGTTTATAATGTTTTTGGTTTTGATTGTCGCCGTATAGAAAATTATATTAAAGTTTTCTGATATAAACACCATCTCTTTCGTCTTTGCTGAGAAAGTATAGTACAGTAGTCGACTAATCTAGCCACGATTACACTACAAAATAATCATGACTAAAATAATTTCAAGGTGATAGTCATGACTATATTAGTCATGATTACATTAGTCACAAGTATATTAGTTATGATTACATTAGTAATAACTAAAAAAAAATCATAAAAATAATTACACAAAAATAATAATAACTAAGTTAGTCTCATTGGTCATGTCGTGATTATCGTCCTGACTAATCGATTGCCGATGAGTTATTCTCCATACTTACTAAGCCTGCAGAAACGAGTTGCGCTTCACGAAATTAGCAGAGACTGGACAGACTCGTGTTTATTCGTCTTATGAGAATGGGTTCGTGTTGCTTACTGGTTTCCCAGAGAGTCGACAAAACACGAGTCTGTTTGGTGAAGCGCACGGAAAATTTACTCGTTTCTGCAGGCTTAATACTTACAGATGTTTTCAAACAAGTGCCGTAAATTATTAACCTATATACTGGGTGAAATATAGCAAGACCACACTGTATATTTTGCCTGCGTAAAAAGGTTGTAGAAACAATTTACCTTTCAGTATATAAATTAATAATTGTCTGCACTTGTTTAAAAACATCTGTAAATATAATTGTTCGCCAATCGGTTAGTCAGGACGATAATCACGACACGACTAGTATTGTCATGACTACCGCTTTGAGACTAATTTAGTGTTGATTACTTCTGCGTAATTACTTTTGTTTTTGTTTTATTCATGACTAACAGTCATGATCATCAATACAGTGATGATTGATCATCACTGTATTGATATAATATAGTATATAATATAGTTATGACTACCGCCTTGAGATTACTTTAGCCATGATTATCTTTGTGTGGTTATTTTTTTGTCATGACTACTGTAGTCGTAATTAGATTAGTCGACTACTGTAGTAATGACTAAATCAATCACCGAAAAAAGTAGTCAACTAGCGCCCATCTCTGATATGGATACACTTTTTATACATTCACATATATTAAAGAAAAATAATTAATAAATATAGCCATATACTTTCATAAGTAATAAACTGTGATTTCCAGGTTGTATAGTGTGATACGTATGAAACGGAAGCACCCTTGTAAAACATATTTTACACTAAAATGAAATCATCTTTTTAATACGTAGTGAATCAAAAACGTTACCTCCACATAAAATTTCAGAAGTAAAGTTAAGGCACATATTGCTATTTTTTTTTTTGCGATTCTTTTATTGAAAATCTGACCACGCCACTGAATTGTCCTAAAATAATTTTAACCAAAATTGTATTAAATATATTTGTTAATAAAGAAGTTATGAGAGAATCATTCTTCAAACTTTACAGTCAATATGTATTAAGCCAGTTTGTAATCACTAGAGATGGTGATTTTTGTTGGCATCCGCGACGCAGACCGTACAAGGTCGGCCGATGTTATATTTATATGTACGTAAATCACTTTGCTCGCATCGCTTCTACTGTGTAGATGAAACCAACCATGTACTATATGTTACGTAAACGACAACACAAATTGCATGGAATACACGACATCAAAATACATACATCGGTATTCGTTTTTAAAATATAATAACGATTCCGTAAAATGTGATGCTTGAAAACTAATCCTTATGGTTTACAACGAACAACAGTGCAAACGGCACGTGGAATCAGCGAAACATAAGGAAAATGTAAAAAATGATATACCATACCGGATTTTCGTGACAGATTTTATACTCATGTTAGGTGTTTGTAATATCCCACAAACCATTGTGGAACAAGAGGCAATGCGTTCACTTTGGGAAAAATATGTTCTTGGTTGGAAATTACCGAGCAGAAAACAACTGCGATAGCATTTTCCACGTCATAGTACAAGTTAGAAACGCCGTACAGGATATTATTGAAAATGATAAAATATGGATAAACATGGACAAAACAACAAACGCTAACAAAGACAGTGCAATACATGATATAGTGCGCACTCTAGACTTTGATGGACCGTCGATACCATTTCTTTTGTGCAGCAAACATCTTATAAATACGAAGACAGAAGCTACAGTGCAAGTGATAAAAGATGCTATTGATTTAATTGGTGTACAATGAAGGCGATTAAGCATATTTGTCACTGATGGAGCCGCAACTATGATTAAAGTTGGCAGATTATTAAAAACAGATTTTCCGTAGCTGCTTCACGTAACATCTTTACTACATGCGTTTCATATTGTGGCGGATACCATCAGACTCTGTTATCTAAGAGTAGACCAACTCATAGCTAACACAAAGAAGGTGTTTCTCAAATCCATTAAACCGATTCGCCAATTCTGTCCAGGATTTCCACAACCACCCGAACCTGTATTAACCAGACGGGGTACCTGGCTTGCAGCAGTATCGTATTTCTGTAAACATTTTCAGAGTATCAAATCTTTTATTTCGGCATTTAAACCGCAATATTCTGAAGCTATTAAAATAAAATAACTGTTTTCAGATCATCAGATTGACGCAGATATCTATCGGAAATTTGCGAAAAGTACTCTGTTTTTTGGAGAATCTCAAATACAACATAGTGCATTACCCTTATCGGATGCACTGAACACTCTCGATAAAATGAAAACGGCCCTGGAAAATTTGACGGACAGTATAGGATAGCATGTATCACAGAAATTTCCAACCGTTCTCAATAAAAATCCGGATTTGCAGAAAATGCGATTTATAAGCAAGTGAAAGGTATGAGATGAAGGATTTTAAATTCGCAAATATTACTTCACTAGATGTAGACATTTTCCAAATAGAAGCACGTATTTTCATCACGTGGCAGAAGGCTAAATGAATCTACAATGGAAGCACCATTAATGTTGCAGTTCTATGTCAATTCTTTACGGTATGATACACCTTCATCTACATCCCGCCGTCAATAGAGAAAGGTAAATACATTTTTTTTTTTCTTACTGCCTTCTCTGAATACTGAACCAGTATACATATATCAACTTTGTATACTATTGCATATAAGCACATATGTACATATTTCTTAACTTCATGCCTCCTTTGTAAATTAAATTTCTACCGTACGCATTTTACAACACAGTCAACAATTCTTATGTGTAATATTAGTACATACTCCGCAGGCAAAGCGTGAATCGATATATATAGACATAATGCCGGCGGTCTGCGCCGCTGCGTGCCAACAAAAATCACCATCTCTAGTAATCACCCAACTATCACTGGAGTTAATGAACAATTATTTTACAGCATTGTCAATGTCATAGCCTACAAATTAATAATTTCGACTTCATAGCCTACTTTGAATTTTACTTAAATTACATGTATTTTTTTTGAGAAAATAACAATTACTAATACTAATAACAATTGAAACATTTTTTTAAAGAACTAATGTATATAGTATATATGCATACTTATTTCTTCAAAATGTATGATTTGATAGACGTATTGTATTCACTATTTTATTGTAGTTGATTCCTTTTTAAATGATTATTTGCAACTTTATGGCATTCAATAAGTTTAGTTAGCTTTTAGTTGTTTTTTTTTTATAACTTTTGATCTTGGTCAATAGATATTGCAAGAAACGGATTTATGAAATAAATCACAGAAAAATGATTCTCGAATAACTTTATTATTAACATATTTTAATGAAAACCATATTCTGAATTCAGCGGTGCAGTCAGAATTTTAATAAAAAAAAATAGCTATTAAAATGTTGGTATTTCAAATATCGAGAAATAATCATAATATGCCTTAAAAATATATATAAACTTATGAAATTTTAAGTGAAAGTAGACTTTTTGATCCACCATGTTCTCAAAAAAATTAGTTTAATTTTAATGCAAAATTTAGATTCTACAGAAGTACTTCCATTTTAATTGGGCCACCAATAACTCTAATAATTATTCGAAATAATGTTATAAATACGGAAATTAACAATGCCTTTTAGAAAATAGTAAAAACTCTAATTCAATTACATATTATTAATTTGAATAATCTGGTTTGATGACTCGCACGTTTAGATAAAAGAAAAGTGCTGTGTGCAGCAGTTTTACACTTCAAGATTTTACTATAGTCTTCGGGTTGTTTCCTACCGGCCGATATATACATATATATATAATATGTATAGTATGATTCAGATATCATGTCTCCCTAATAAATGGGAGTGAGCGTATAGCATATCTACTTTAGAATCCCCGAGTATTATAAATCATGTTATTATTATTATAAAAACACAGAGTGAGAGAGTAAACAACCGTTTGTTACTACTTAAATCTGAATATATCTAATTAAATATTTCAAATAAAGAATTCCAAAATCAAGAAAATAAATTGTATCTGTCACCCAATAAAAACAGAAACTGGAACTATTATTCTAAACAACTAATAAAGAAAAATTTGCTTCATGCACAAAACTTGAATTTCTAAGAAATTTATCTCAACAACTTAAATTGAATGCTCAAAAATTTACCAATTTGTTGTTGATAGTATCCTAATCGACAGTAAAATTCGTGTCGTACATTCGAAAGCATGTGGGTGGCATCATGCCGTTTGCGACAGTAATAATTTTTTGAATGGTGTGTTATACCTTTAAAAATGTGATAGTGTTAATTTCTTTTAAGATCGTTAAAAAGCTGTTCGTCTTATTTTCTTGTTATATATTTGTTCGAATCTCGAACTATTTTGTAAATTACATTTTGTACTTTGTCTGTTTTCTTTACTTGCACGTCTGTAAAGCGAGTTGCATACACCACTTACTTTTACTATTGGGAGAACAGCGCAGTCGCATTAGAGAACACACTCACTAACATTCATCGAGTAAGGCGTCGTGTATGCACGCCAGCTAGTGCATCTGCATTTCGTTTACATTCATTAACGTACATTGTTAAGTTGTTATCGTTTAATGCGAAATATACACGTTAAGTAATTGCAGTCGTTGTGCTTTATATCCGTTACTAAGGAACCAGCGCACCAATTTCTTACAAGCATCATACAGTCACGCATAATATTAATTAGATGTTATACTGATATATCTACTAGATATTTACGAGTTACTCAAGTGCGGTGTGGCCAACAGCAAAAGCAGATTCGACTATTTGAGTGACTAACAAGACATTTTGATTTTTAAAAGAAAACGAGGTACCCCTTTAATTATAGAGTAAAAACTCTATAACTGTTCCTTCACAAACCGTTTGGATTTGGTTTTTCATTCGGCTTTGCATATTTCTTGTTTTTGCCGCAAGGTAGCATCCTGCTAGATCAGCCTATAAGCCCATAATGTTATATTTTTTTATTATTTATTATTTATTATTATTATTATTTATTTTTTTTTATATTGAACCTATCTGCTATGCTATAACTACATTCCGTCTGGCGCTGGTAATCAAATTCAATCGTAACTCGTTTCAAATCGTCAAATAAATATTGGAAGTAATTCAGTTTCAAAAATGCTTAGTAGAAATGTCTTTCGGGTGATGTGTAGTTAATATATTACTTGACGTTTCGCTGACTATGCTGTCAGCTTCTTCAGAAGATTTCTAAAGACTGAAAATGGTTGTTTCAGACTACCGTAGCTAATATATAGCAATAATTTGAAGAATTTACTACAAATAACTTTATATAAAAAATGTGCAATTTTTAAGAGGCTATGGTCTGTTTGCAACACGGTAAGATTTTAATACAGCCAATTACACAAAATATTGCTGAGGCATACACATAACTATTATTTTAGTACTATTGGAATTGTATGTTTAATTCAGGTCGTACAAGTTTGCTGAAAGTTGCCGTTATAATTATAGAATCATATATCATATATAGATCATCTTTTAATTTACTGTTATTTTTCCGGAAGTGCCCGTTATACATATGTGATTTTTGGTATCAAGATACGCGCGTAATATTGCGTTGATATGACGTATATGCAGTAGCTGATGCTTTAATCACATCTTATAGTAAAATTACATGATACACTAGATTTTTCAGTTTTAAGTAAAATAAATTGTTTGAAATGTGGAAAGGCATGAATACAAATGAAAAGATGAATATGTTAGGAGAATATAACAAAGTATACTAAATTGAACAAGTCAAAGAAGCGAGATCCACATTTGCAAATTTTGCAGCAGTTATGTATAACAAAAGTCGTCTGCAGAAGCTGCTTTATGGACTTTTACTTGTGATCTATAAGTATTTAGAATATTTATTTCGTTTATATTATTGTATATTAACTATTGTGGAATTTGGTAGATATATAGAAATCACGTAGACAAAACTAGCATGAATACCTTAATTTGTCTTCCTCTAAACAAAGATTCATCCATTGCCATTGCTGTCTGAACAGAATCTCTGTCTCCAAATTCAATATAAGCAAAACCTTTAGGATGTCCATCAAATTTATTGCATAGTATGGTAACACGATTTATAGACCCACATCCATGAAAATGTTGCTCCAATTCTTCTGCTGTTGCACCATAGTCAACATTACCAACGTATATACTACGATTATCAACTTCCATTTTTTCTTCTAATGACATGTTCAATGGGCTAGCTGAAAGGCAAACAATATGAGAAACGGAATTCATATTTTAACATAGACATTACTTAAGCCAGGTGGACTACCCATATTCATTTGCTTATCCACTTCATTTTGTAATTGTTTTAGCTTCTCCGCTTCTTCTTCCATTTCTCTTACACGTGCTTTTATGGCTTCCAATTCTGGATCATCTACACCACCACCATCACCATCAGTATCATTTAGTATAGCATCATCATTTATACCATTTGTATCATCTAAGGAATCTAATTGATCTTCCGAACCCAAGCCCAAATCTTCATTATCAGTCATAACTTTAACAGAAATAGAAAATTCATACTAAATCAATGTCACTCTTGTTTAACCTCAAATTATATATTCTATGCGGTTATAGATGACGCACATATTTAAAGCATACATGTTATACGTAAGTATAAGAGACGTAAGACTATACAAAATAGTCTTTTAACCATCGTAACGAAGCGTGTGCCTGTTTACAACTTATAGGTTGAGTTCCACATTCTTATTTCATAAATGCACAACGCATGAATTGTATGTGTATTGAAATACTGAAAGAAAAAAATGTTATACTAACTTGCAAATAATGTTTACAAAAATATTCGTCACCAACGCTTATTTAACCGGTCTTTCAAAATAGCGGCTTCTTCCTAAAGTTTTTTCACAGGTCCAACACTACATCTACCAAATCTTTCAAAACTGCAGTCAAATGTCCCTATCCAATAGCGTCGCCAACTTCGACGAAGATGGAAATAGTACAGAATCATTGAAGATAATCATTAACAGTAGTACTTTCTCTTTTTGTGGATACTTTATTTTTTGCTTTGCTTTTAAAAAAACTATTACACAAAAATTACAAAATTCTTAATATAAAAAATAGTATTCAAATAATAAAAAGCTTACATTTACTTTCAGTGGATAATTGCTTTTTTACATTTTGTTTAATCTAAAATAAAATAAAAGTATTTATATAGCTGTTTCTTTGCGGATAGAACGTACTAATAACCGCCCAAACTATTGCAGAACAGCATTGTCTATGTGGTGTAGAGTATTGAATTGTTACCAATTAATATTTTTAGGAGATTTCCAAAACAGTTTAATCTTCTGTTTAGTAAGTGTTTCTATATATCTCTTATTATATGAAGGATATAGGTGTTCTATTCCAATAATCCTGAATTGAAGGAAGTACTAAATCATCAAATTATATTTGTTTTGGCGCAAGTTCTCACAGCAATTTCGTCGTATGTTTTTAAATTAGGAGTGTAATTTTATTTATTGTGCCAGAAAATTTTAAATAATTTGATAATTTATTTCTGCATTAAAGAAAATATCTATTAAAAAATGCTAAAATTATAGTACATCTATACCTTGTCTCAATAACAGGAAGAGTAATTTAAATTTTTCGCGCAAAAATTGAGCGCTTCTATTGGCTCTGATCAAACACGACTTACATACAAACAATATCATAACGGAAGTCGTCGTCGGCCATGTTTAGTATTTACTACAACCTGTCATATTGAGGTTATAGGAGGTAAACGGGTTATAGATTCAAATTAGCCGCCAACTTCTATCCGTTTTGCTCGGAATAGTCGTATTTCATTATATTGTATGCGTGTGAACCGTTCTGCTTCCGCTACTCTTTCTATTTTTGAGACATATAGTGTACTATTATTTTGCAATATAAGCCTTGTTAAAATAAAAATCACAAACTAGTTAGACGTGATTCGATTGGCTAAAAAAAATCGGAGTGTTTTCTGACTGGTTTCAAAGCTGCTGATTAAATTGGTAGTTTGGAGAATAAACACATTCGCCTATTTCTTCAATTCGCACAATGCATGCGAATATGATGTTTATTATGGGAACCACTAACTTGAATTTTAAAAACATTTATGTTTAACACTAATAAAACATAGAATTATTATTCTATTGAAGGTTAGATGCTGTTAAATGTCAGTTTAAATCTATATACCTACTCTTACCATTATTCGTAAATGGACTGTAATTATGTGTTTCGCCATGTAACGTGTTTATATAGATCCTAATACCTTAAGAATACACTCCCCAGAAACGTGAAAGGACTACATTCATAAATACTAACTTAAAGCATCCTCAACCATAACTTATCTGTGCTTCATATACCTTAGAACACTGTTATTGTATATTTTTTATATTTTACAATTTGTAGATTATGTATAGAAGCTGAAGTATACGTTTGTACACCAAGGTAAAATGATACTATATAACGTGTGTATAAATTATCACAAAAGCTACAGTTAGCAACATTCATCGTTCATTTCTGAATCGAAAATCTAAATGGTAAAATATTGTACGATGCTTCATACGTCTTTACGAGGTTCTTGAAGTTCGGTTTTTTAGTGCCTTAATAAGCGTTTCTGTTCGATATCTGTCGATACAAATAGCTGCAATTTTGAATTTAGACGACTTTTCATTACTATTTTTTGGCAAACAGTTTCTTTTTGATTTCAGAGTCTGTTTTCAACATTTCTTCCTTAACATTCTCTCATGAAAAACACATTTGGCAACGTTGTAGGACAATGAGTTTGTTTTCTAAATTGATTTCAATCAAAATCATTACCGTCAAATTTTTACATTTATCTGAATTAATTCTCTCTAGAACAGACAGTACCTCGTAGATTACAAGTGTACTTACAAACAGACGGATATCAATTTGAACAAATGCGTAGGTAATAGTGTCCCTAATTTATTATAAGAGGTGCGTTCGAAAAATCAAAAACTATTAACTCTGTTCCTATTGCTCTTCCCTATGTATCAATAGCGTTTTTCCAATTTATCAATTGTAATTACCGTTTGTCAATTTTGACCTACTATTATAGTAGTGGACAACTACAGTATTGCCAAATGTATGTTACTTTTAAGTAGTCCCTGAAGACCTATCGTGTATGGTACAACGTTTTAGCATTGAGATTTTTGATTCAAAATCGAAGGAAGTATGTCGCTATGTGTAGCTTTTGCGACAATTTATACACACGTTGTATATAGGGATACTTTTGCTTTGGTGGCTGGTTATATGACCCCAGTAGCATTTTTTAAATTACCCGGACGATTTAAGTTGGTAGTTCCGGCAATAGTGGATATATTCATCAATTTCTTAGCGCAATGCAAGCGAATATGATCTTTACTAACACAACTGCCAACCTAAATCGTCCGGGAAATTTATAAAATGTTAACTGGGGAATGATTTGTTACATCATTTAAGAAAGTATTTTTGTTTTGAAAGTCATAAAAAATGTAAAGTCAGCTAATGTCCACATAAGGAACATAAATATACACGTTCCATAGATTTAGCTGCAATATAAATCCTGACGTTCGAAAAATCTGTTTTGTAATATAGCGCCTCTGTTGGCTGAAGATATAAACACCAAAACGAAAACGATGTCGGACATGACCTAAAGACGTGACGAACATTTTTCTTGAATTTATCTCTATCTCTAAGCTACCGCATTACGGAGAATACACGAACGCTTTCAGCTAGCCAATTTTTCAAAACGTAGTATTCCTTTGATTTAAAGACTAGAAAACGGTCTTTCATTGGTTTAGAACAAACGTCGCATTTCAAGGTTTTCAGAATTGACTCGGAGATTTCATTCATAAACTTCTAACCTAACCTACTTGATTAATAACTGATGATTCTCGTTGAAAAAAGTATAACCTAACTATTCAAAAACGTAATACCTTTCTTATTGTATTATTAGTTTTGAATTCTGGAAAAATAAGTGATGCATAGTTCGAGACTTTGTAAGTGTACACATATAGTCACTGACATCGTAGTCAAAATAAATATGTAAATTAACATAATAGCGGATAATACTACTAATAATAATAAATTACGGGTTGCGTAAATTAAGGTTCAAACAACATTATCGCCATTGTTTACATATAGAGATATTGGTACTCTTATTTTTATAATTGGGAATGGACGTTTTTACTGCGGTGATAATATGTATCATAGCGTTTTTGTTATTTTTTCTATGTGGCTACTGTTGCAAGAGGTCAAAGAGAGGAAGGGTCTTACATCGTAAGTCTGCAGTATATGAGTTAACGTTTGAATAATTAAGTTATTTGTAGCCCCGGTAACAGTAACAAACATCACAGCTACTCCAACTGTTCAGCCTCCCTATCCTACTAATACATCTTATCCAATGCCACAACCGATGCCTCGTCCATTACATCCACCAGGGCTGGGATTTAATGGTATTGGTGATGGTTATCAAACAGCACCGTACCCACCAGTGCCAGGTAGTAAATTTCACCATAACTTTATAACTTTTAGGAATTATTAGCATAAACATTAATATGTTCAGAAGATTTGTGTGTGAAAAAGTCCTTTGGGACATATTTTATTATTGTTTTTAGAAATTGATGTCAGGATGTTCAATTATTACATTCTTGAATCTGATGAGTGATTGCACGAAATTTTAAACTGTAAATTTCTTATGACAAAAGGTTTTTGTGAAACCTAAATGTTTATGTTGATCAAATTTTGTTGAATCTCGTTTTCATTAACCGTTTTAACCATGTTGATTCAGTTATACAAAATGTTGTCCCATTCGGTTACTGTATAGCACTTGCCAGTGTCATATCAATATGAGTTCCGTAGGTGAAGGAAAAGTGATTAATGGTCAAGCGCGTGAAATACTTTTTAATGCATTTAATTATCTTTTTGATTTAAAAACCGCAGAACAGTCCTTATCAGATATAAAAGAATGTGTTTCGAATGCAACCGGTGTATCTATAAGAAGTATTGAACGGATTGTTCACGAAGGCAAGTACTCCTGAAGAAAATAAATTTCTCAATCTGGTCAAAAAACGACAGCGTCGTTATTTATAATTTCCATGGTACAGAAGAGTGTTGTATTACTATAGGACCTTTACATAAGAAGGTGCGAAAAGAATTAGAATGGGAGGGATCAGAAACTTCCCTGTGAAAAATTGTGAAGATATGGGATTCAGATTTAGGTGTACACAAAATAACAGAAAAATATTAATCGAACGAATGGATATTAGGTTGCGGAGAATAGATTATTTACAGAAAATAAAATTTTGTCGGGAAAACAAAAATCCCATAATGTATATTGACGAAACATATATTCACAGTGGTCATACTTCATCGAAAAATTGGAGTGATAGTAGTGCAAGTGTTCTTCAAAAAAATATATCAAAAGGGCAAGGATTAGTTATACTACACGCAGGCGGTAGTATGGGTTTTCTTCAAGAGTGCTTACTAATATTTAAATCTGGCTCAAAAACTGGTGACTACCACGACGACATGAACGCAAGAAGCGTAACATTCAAATTAGAAGATGTAAAGAAAATTACAGAAGAAGAGTTTTCAAAAGTATCAATAGAGGACTGGCAGAAACGCTGTGAACAACGAAAACAAGAAGAAAAACATTTACAGAATGAGATTCTGTTTGACGAACGCTGTGAACAGCTTATTATTAATTTAGATGAAGATAGTGATGATGAACTATACTCCGATGACAGTGATTAGTTTTACTTTCTTTTAATTCATTGATTTTGTAACCCCATTTAATACTGTGTATATTTCTAGTTTTATTATCTATATTATGCTACAATGTTGCTTGCACTTTTCATATATACTCATACTTATTGCATCTTACTGACTGACAACTTGTATATTACATATGTAACTTGTGATAATAAATATTATTATTATAAGTTTATATATATATATATATATATATATAAGACGTAAGCTACCCTTCTTCTACCTGCGCGAACTCACTCCCACCGCTCGCCAATTTATACTGCGGGAGTTGTAAACCTCTAACTAGTGATCCAAAATATATTAACCTCTAGATTCTAGTATTGGTAAACTATTAGCTATCAGTTAACAAATAACGATAAGTATACTTTAAAAAAACAATGGAAAATATTTTCTTGTATATATTGTCATATTAAAACATAGAACATGTAAAGTTGCTATCAATTAGCGTCAAGTGAAGTAACGTTTGTCCTAGTATGTTCGACAATCTATCCTTTTCCTTATTTTCAACTTTTAGTTAGTGTCAGTCTATTACAAGTTTTTGAATTTGTAATGATATCTCGATTTTGAAACCGGGGTTAAGCACAGTTAGCTAATCTATTTAGAAAAAATAATTTCATTAATGTCGCACTTCCGATTATATCGAAAGTCATGGCTAACTTTAATATTGTAAATAGAAATTTATATTCTTTGTTGCATTTTTGGATTCTACTAGGCGTTTTAAAGCCAATTTTATAAAAAAGCAAAAAACGTGTGATGCATCGAAAGTGTGTAACAGCTATACAGTAAAAGGTGGAAAGCTTGTATGTGAATTGTAGAAGGTACAGGTACTCTACTGTTTAACCAAGGCATAAAAAGTAAACAAAACTATACAAAATGTCCCACAACCTAGGGTTGCTATGGCGTAACTTGTTAGTACTAAAAGTAAGCTCAAATGGAACGCCGTGTATATTTTTACACCATGTGATGTAGAATTGAATTCTCTACCGAATAGCTATAAGTGTTCTTATACCAAACTCTATCGCTTCTTTTAGGATTAGTGATTTTCAGAAAATTTAGTTTAGAATTAGTATTTAATTAATAGTAGGCAGTGAAAACAATGTTAATTTTAAAAGCATATAAAAAAAAACAAAATATAGCATGAAAAAATAAAATTTATTGAATACACGATAATCAAAAACGAAATGCTGTATGTATTATGTATAATAAAATTATAAGTGTTGTATATGATCTCCGTTCGCTTGCAAACACATTAAAATCCTGTTATAAACTCCAGCTGTTGTAGCCTGTTTTATTTGTTCAGGATCTATGATACTACCAAACGCTTCTCTTACTTATCGCTCTAATTCTGTTTTGGTTTGTATTGTGAATGAGTACACTATTTTATGTGTCTCCATAAGTAACAATCCAAGGGTTAAATCAGGAGATTTTGGTGGCCAAGCCCAAGGTCCGTTGTGTCTAATCCACCTATCATTTAAACATTGTACTCAGTAAATGATCTACTTCATAAGAAGAATGAGTTGGTGCCCTATCCATTTGGTACCAGCTTTCTCTCCGATCTAATAAAGACAGCTCGTCGAGAAAGCCTGCTATACATTGCTGCAGAATTATTAGATATCGCTCACTGTTTAAGGTGCCATCATACATTTGAACTTATTCTCCTATTCGTTGTTAAACAAAATACATTAAAACTAAATGTACAGTGAAAGCTAGCTTCACGAACGAAGCGATGATTTTACGGTGTACCAGTAGTGCCAGTTGCGTCTATTAACAATATGCACTCTGGATGCTCTTGGATTCATCCGTCCAAATAATTTTTTGTAAAAACTCTGGATCTTTCTGGAGTCATTAATATTCGCTCGTAAAAAACGAGACGGCGAGCCTCATCGCCAGGAGTAATCGCTTGCACGATGTTAGTATTGACAGAATGCGTTGTATTGATGAATATGATATACATATTTCCTCAGCAGAGCCACGTATGGAACTGTGAGGGTGCCTGTGAAAGTAAGCTAATACCATTTTGTGGTTTTGGCATCCGCTTATTATGCTTCCATTGTCCAGTAAGTAAAAAGTTTTCTTGAATTCTTCGGAAATGTGGTCGGCTAATAGGCGGCAAACGAGAATATCGCTCATTAAACACTTGGCAAGTTCTGCTTATAATTTTATTACATTCGAGTAAAAAATAAATTAAAAATATCTTCGCATCTATAATTATCAGTGGTTTTCCATTTTTGCTAATGCAATAAACACGACAACGCAGATCAAGGTAATTTGGTAGAATACTTGAGTGTAGATTGATATTGTTTTGTAATGCTCCGTAGTCCCCACAGTCTACTGCGTGCCAATTTTCCAAGAAAGTACCAATTCAAAACTACATTCTCTGAAAATCAGTAATTCTAAAAGAAGCGATAGAGATAGGTGCAAGAACACTTATAGTCAAAACACTTTCCGCGAGCTTCTCAGGCGTCGGTATGGTAGTGGTCGTTCTGGTGTGTGATTCGTAATATATGGGAAAATTTATGCTTCGCATATTAGACTATGTGATGGAGTGGGGACGCGAGACGACCTTGTTACCGATGTAAGTATAGAAGTAGGGAAATTTATTCTATCTGGAAGAATGAAATGTGCAATTGGTTTTCTGCTATTAAAGCAATATGCATATGAAAAATAAGAATGCTACATATTACAGCAGCGTTGTACGTATAAATAAAATCGATAATGTATTAAATCAGTGATTTCAGAGTTGTGTTGGAGTACACGACGGAGAAAAAATGGTCGTTTCCCTGATCCACTTATCGACGACATTTTATTACGAATAACGTATATGCAGCACTTGGCTATACTTGCGTGTATTCCAACCGGCCGCCAAATACATTATATTATGAATCACATACTCGAACCACCACTCTCGTACCGACGCGTGTGAAGCGCACGGAAAGTGGCGAACATTACATATAGCTTTTCAATAGAGAATTCAATTGTACATCACATGGTGTAAAAATATACAGGACGTTACATTTGAAAAAAAAAAACTTTTAGTACTAAGAAGTTACGCTAAATCAACCCTAGATTGTAGGATATCCCGTATAGTTTAGTTTACCTTTTATGCCGTAACTAAGTAGCAGAGTACCTATATCCTCCACAAAGTTTCAAAATGGAGATATCATTACAAATTCAAGAACTTTTAATGGACGGTTTCCGTTAATCACCCGTATACATACACAATGTGCAACAAAAAGGTACTGCAACTTAGGATCGCATGTGGGTCGCCGTTTTGATGTATGGACAGGTCCGTAATAGTAAAATTTCAAGAAAAATGTAGGCTAATAATACTTTGATGCAAAATTAGTAATTGCATAAACTATTCGTATTTTCGTATTACCGCTATAAAAACAATATATTACCTACTAGACATTTACTTGCAATAAAAACAATTTAAAAGAATCTAATAAGCTGTGCAAGCACTGTGGCGTAGTATGGCAAACAGTGTGTGGTGCGGAGGTTGCCGATACGTATAATAAGCTGTACCCCATAACCGGATGTACTTACAACCTAAAATTAGAATTCAACATCGCCTTAACTAAGAATGACTTATTAAAACGCTGAGGTAAAATAAAACCAAAGCAAGTCAGTTGTTTATCGTATCGAAAAGAAGTTTATGTAAGATCTACACCTCTAGTTAGACATATAAATATAACCGCAACAGCTTAATATAAATCTAAATCATGACCGCTTTTGAACCGACATTCATAAATATACCCAGAGTCCGATGTTTGGAGAATGCGTAGTGGTTTATGCGCCTTCTAATAGTATTATATTTATCTATGATCTGGCCAAATTCGCATTAATCTTCTTTTTCTTTCAGGCCAAAATATGTCTCCACATTTAGGTAGCCAAAATGTACCGCCGCCATCGTATACTGAAGCTATGTCACAACCAGGGATGCCGCAACCACAAATATCTGAACATTATGCGAAACAATCTCCATACAACCCCAACTATTGAATTGAACATTATTTAGATCACGAAGCTTGAGAGTTGTTGAGTGCTTGTAAACTTAATTTTGAAAGAATATGGTGCCAAAAGTGTATAGAGTGACAACTGTTATTACAAAACCAAATTATCTTAATAATAATACCTTTTGAATCACCCTTATTTAAATAAAAATTTACTATCAATGATCAACATTTAGTAGCTTACTTTCCCAAGAGATTACATTTTTTTATAGACGTGTTATATATGTATACATAAGCTAAGCAAATTAAATACACTGTATCGATATCTCTGTTATTGTCGATTCTACAATGAAAGAAACTAGTAATTGTATGTTTTTAACACTAACAAAACAAAAATAAAAATTCAAATTTAATTTTTTTTTAAATTTCAAATGATAATTAGTGATTAGTGATTTAATTATGATAATTAGCAATTAGTGATGTAAGAATAGGGTTAATAAAAAAATATTGTAATTTTTAGTTTGTAGCAGCAGAGAATAGAGGTATGGTTTCAATATGAAAATTGAAAAAGCAAATACTATTTTCTTTGAAATTGCTGAAATCATACTTAGCAAACATCCTTTTAATTATTTAGATTGTCCATGCATTTGCAATTGCAATTCTTCAGTAGTATCTCGAGGTAAGTATTCAAGATGATACCTTATAATATGTTGGTACAATAATTTTTGTTTGCTCATCAGTAATACTTTTGTTTTTGTCGTTAATATTGAATGCTTTACGCTGCGGTAGTATCATTGATCGTTCGACCAGGCTGTTATGTAACCATTGCAAAATTTCTTCCATACAGAATGTACGCTTCCAACATACGCTTTCCTAAATAAGTTGACAACATGATAGAATATTCAATACAAATAAACAAAACTACGATTAAGTAATGTTATGTACGAAACCAAAAAGCCAAGGAAGACGATACGGAATATAGTAACAAACAAAATATTTTCAACAAGTAGACACGCGGAGCATCTCTGCCATAATTCAAAATCTGTAATTAAAAAATCGAACTTTCTCCATAATGCAGTGTATAATTATTTCTTTTATTAATGGCATAATATTAGTCGTTACCAAAAACACCACAAAATTGAATCTATATTTTGGAATCGACGGTAACGGAGACAGTAATGCTGTACACTTAATTTCGACCAACCTTGTATATTAACCAATCATAAAACTTAAATGTCTGTATGTATATATAAATATTAAATAAATATTTGTTTATAAAATTTTGCATAGTATGTATTCTTGAATGAAAATTGCCCGGTTAGAATTTTCGTTGCCCTGACTAATATATCAAACTGTAGACTATTCCTGCTTGATATCACTTGCTCCTATGGAAATAGCGCTAAGCTAAAAGTTCTCATTTCCTGTAAAATTCAAATTCCGAAATTCTGGGAAGAAAAGCGTTCTAATACTGGGATTTGCAGTAATTCGTTTATAACTACGAATTAATCCGCTTAATGCATGTTTAGTGTCTATTGTGTGTGAAGCATCTTTATCAGTAAAAAAAAAATCAGTATGAGTTAAAAAGGATCATTTTTCATGCGAAAAACACAAAACCCCGTAAACATATTTTAAATCGGCCGACGATTTAAATTATTTAGATTTATTGTCGGAACTCCCAACTAATTGCTTATGGTCGAATCTTTGTGATAAAAAGACCAGCAGCAAAAAACTCCGATAATTTTTTCAGTTCTCCAGTTGCTTCAGAAATGTTAATTTCTTTAGATCATACATACAATATATTTACTTTGGACGTTTCTCGGCATGTTTCTGACTGCAGATTTAATCCATAATAGTAAAACTTGGAGTGCGAATATTTTCGGTATCTTAAAAGAATGGAATTAGTAAGAATTAGAGCGATTTCCGGGACATGGTTTATTCCGGGATAATAAAATGAAGTCGTGAATTGTGAAGGTTACTTTTTAAAAATTTGCGTGTAGCGCACACGGAGACCAAGTCCGGAGGAACAACGAAAGGCCTTCGAGTTTAATGGGTGCCGAGAGACGCCGTTAGTCGATATAGGAGTAAAGTTCGTTCTTGCGCTCAAAGTTTGAAAACAATAACTCCCTAATTTACTACATTACACGCATTTTATTTAAACCTTATGAAACATGAAATTTGTCAAATTATCGAAACATTACGTTTTCTAATTTCTAATATCCGTCAACTCATAAATTGCTACCTACTTTGTCGAGTAACTTGAGTGAGATCTAAAATACTAACACTGCAAAATTGGTTTATATTCATTTAGAAAATACTTATAACTTTCGTTACGGAGGATTTTAGCTGCACATGTTATATGTTACGAAAAATCGTATTAAATGCAAGTAACTATACCAATTGCAATAATTTATTTATTGCTTTCTCGCATATTGTTTTAAAGAATTAAATGTTTTGTATTAAAATTTTACTACAGTCGTCAACAATTGTCCAAATACGTAACACAAATTTTTTATTCGATCGAAACAAGATCTAATTGAAGTTGCCACGACTTGCAGAGGTTCCTATTGGCCATAATTGTCCATACTCTTAAGGTATTCTTCGGCTTGTGACTTTACGGATTCTGATATAAGTAAAACTGCACACTCGATTTTTCAGAATACTCTGATACAATGTTTGCAATTTTTGATATTTGAAACATAGCGTATTGCATTAGTAATTCTAGAGCACTGAGGGCGAGTCGTATGTTTCATTCGCACACTTAAAGCAATAATTTGTAAAGCCAGAGCAATCAGAGTTGCACTCGAAGCAATTTTTACAGTCTTTCTAGAGCAATATGGCCGACTGACAGCAGCTGATGTTTACCGATACATCAAAGACAATTATAACCGGTGTACTTAACCTCTCTCAATTAACGTTACCAGAAGCATGTAGTACTTTTTTTGTGCAGCATTACCAAAGTGGTACTTTTAAAAAACGAGTGTTCTTTTCAATAAACCGTTCAACTAAAACCTTTGGGTGTAATAGAAATTGAATGGAAATCAGTCCATTGGCAAGCCAATATCTTTTAATTTTTAGTGTATCTCTACTTTTTATGTGTGGTATTTATGCAAGCTATAGAGTACCCTTACTGAAATAAGGTAATATTATGAATTTCATCCTTACTACTGTTGCCTCTGTGCTATTCATAGGTTTGTTCGCTTGGAGTGCACTTTTAGCTCGGTGTAGTGTGAAATAACGCCACTACAGTAAGTAGTGTAAGTGGGTGTATGGATACCACGCCGATGCGAACAAACGATTTCCCATCATTTTTCATCACAGTATGCTGAATACTAGCAACTTGGAGCGCTGAGCTCCAAGTTGCTAGTTTGGAATCATTTCACTTGTTTACAAGGTTACGTTTGTTTGCGTTATAGCGGTTTCATTTATTTCCAATTTTTGGCTCCACTATCACGGGATTACCTGTATCGTTCTTTTAAGTATCTGTATTTGTTCTCGAAGATGATATTCAACTATTGGGCAAGATAAGGGATATTATAAAATCTTCATAGCCACCAGACAGACTCGTATTTCGTCGACTCTTCAGGAAACCGGTAAGCAACACGAACACCTTTTCCTGAGACGAATAAACACGAGTGTGTCTAATCGTAGCCAAGATTTGGCAATTTCCCCTACCTTACCCCTTACTGCTGCACGGGCCCCAACGAACAACTTCGGTGTAACTGCACGCAGACCCAACGAACGCATATGTTTACATTAGTCACTCAGAGTAATTAGTATAGGCCGAGCGAACAAACTTGGTAGCTATATCGGTTTGTTTTGTTCCTTTTTCGTATTTTAGTTGTCAAATTAGCGACGACTGGTATTTTGAATCCAGAATGTTTTGAGTTCCAGTAAGTTGATCGAATATTTTCCATTGGTTATTGTTAGTTATTTTAATGGTTACTTTATTAGTTGTTACCATTATGTTACAAAGTTGAGAAATGCAACTTTCTCACCAAATTGTCAGAAGGCATACGTACTCATTACTCGTTTTAATAACCTGCTAAACTTGACAATGAGGAAATTAACGGGCTCGTTTAGATATACGCAGTGGGATCCATGGCTAATAATATCACAAATAATATGTATGCAATGTGTTCTGTACACAACTTTAGGACTGTTGTTACTTGTTCTTAGTTCACTTGTAGGTGAAACAAGGAACCTGGACCACATATTTGAATATCATGTAAGAAAGTTAATTTATTTTTTATGTAGATCTTATCTATTTATACAACTTTCACTACAGGAAATCCAAGTCCGAGATTTTAGTGGAAAAATTGTTATTATGGCATTTGTTTTGAATTCACTGATAGGGTAAGTATGGTATGTATTTATTAGTGATCGGTTTATCAGTAAGTATTTACTTTATATCATACATGGAAAAAATTCATTCATTTTAACAAATTGCATAGCAAATGTATGTATTAGGATGCCTAGTTAAGATATGTATCGTAGAAAGGATTTAAAGGCATTTTTCAGCTTTCAAAAGCCAAAAAGTGTGAAACTTAAATTTATTGAATTACAGGATTCAAGAAGGTTAAAATTAATGATAATCTTGTAGAATCCTCTGTTTGAATATATGCTACCGGGCTTTATGATAACTCGAATGTTATTTATTAATATGTAATTGCCATAATTGCTGATCTTATTATAGCTACGATGTTGATTAAATTACCAGAGTTGTAGTGATTTTTTCACTGATCACAATGATGTTGGGAAAAAGATTGTATGTTTTAAATGTTGTTCAGTAGGGAATGAAACTTTGAAAAAATAAAATATCCTTATCGTGCTATAGTACTGAAATAAGCAAAAAAGAATGAAATTTACATTGTACAATTGAAACTGAATAACTGAAACATTAAAAATGTAACTTATCCTGCCCAATAAAATGGTGTAATCAAAAGAAATTGCGCATTGTATTTTAGAGTTTGGTGAATATTTTTTCACAAAAAGTAGCATTTTAAATAAATTAAAACCTCAACCATGTAGCCCACGGCATCAATTTAATTTGAATATTTGGCGAGGCATATACAAAAAGACAAATTGTCGGTTCACATTTATGGAGGCGTTCTTACAGGAGAAAGATACATTCTAATCTTACGTGATGTGCTGGGAGAATTTCTACACAATTTAAATCTGGAGGAAACGGCTTTTTCCACAAGGGGGTACTCCTAATTCTTTGCAAATCGCAGAACCCTTGGATCTGCTAACTGGCCAGTGGGCTCTTTCGATCTCTCGCCATGGACTTCTTCATGCCGATGTTCTTAGAGAACACCATGTGCACACAGCGATATATAACAATAAATTTAATAAATGTAAATTTCACCGTATACTTTTTGTTTTTTATTTTAGAACTATAGTACCATAAGGCAAGTTTTCTTTCCTATTGGATATACAGGGTCTTCAATTCATGTATCATTATGCTTTTATTGGATCACTTAACTTAACTTAACTTAAAAATATGCCAGCATCCTAACTGGAAATGTTTCACTGCAACACTGCAGGGCACTTTCCCATTTCCTACTACATGCAAAATATGCCTTAAGTATGTCCCACTTCTCCATACGAGTAAAAGGCATCGGAATGAAAATAAAATAAACGACAATAATTATAACAAGAGTTACAATAATAACAACCATAAAACATATAACGACAACAAAACAAAGGTGAAAAGAAGCCGGAGGCAAAAAGCAATTAATTGTGGACTAAAACTCATTTATTAATAAAAGAAATTTTACACACTTTGGTAAGTGATAATGGAAATCATAGCAAAAAAAATTTCATACACTGAGTTCCAATGTTTGTTGGTTTTCGAGATACGTCTTTTATACAAAAAGAACTGACGAACAAACAACTCAATTACCGCACCCTAACATTAGAGTTATCTCGAAAGATTTTCAAACTGTCATCCTTGCTCTTGTAAACAAAGTTGCAATCGTCGTGGAAGAAACTCGCGCACCCGATTGAAAGCACCTTAATTGTAGTTGTTGTCTACTATTCTCTGCCAAATCTCTGTATTAACTTCCGTGGCGTAAAAAATATCTTTTACCTATCCTCAAACAAAAAACCATTGGTGTTAGATTAGGTGATCTTGATGATCATTCGATCTTCGAACCGTTCATTTGAGTAGTTATACGAAAAGTGTGCTGGAGCTTCATCAAGCATACAATGCATGTTTTTAATAACATCTAATGGCACATTCTTCAGTAGCTCATTTAAAATGTCACGTAAAATGTTTAGGTAGATTTGACCATTCAACGGACTCGGCAAACAAAATGGTCCAATTAAAAAATCACCTACAATGAAAATCCAAATTGATAATTTCTAACTTGTGTCGTGCGCCGATTTTAATCTGATCATACATACATAATACTGCGAAATTTTAAAACACCATCATGAGTAAAACTGGCGTCGTCTGTAAACAAAATCTTTTGAAGGGAATTTAGATTCATGTACCAGCCATTAGAAAAATTGGATACGCTCTACTTATTTGCCTGGTACTCATGGGGATTATCATCAACAGCTGGCAAAATATTCTTTTCGTTGTTTAGGCGCACGCACTGTACGAGGTCTGCCATTGTCTAATTTTGGCGGCTTGTAGCATCCTGTTTCTCTGAGCCTACGGTCGACGTAAAATTAACTTTTCAATCTTAAATGAAATTTTCGCTTACGTACATGGACAAACAGGAATAGAATCGCCTGAAAAATTAAAATCGTCAAATTCGAAAAAGTAAGTGTTTTGCAGATGCTTCACGACAAGCCATCCTAGAAATCTGTCGCAAATTAACGAGAAAAAATAGAGCAGTTTTTAAATTTTAATATACGTAATACATTAAACCTTACAAGGAAATTTTTATATGCGACGATGCATTTTTCATGTATATTAAAATTTACAAGAAAATATACATCCCTCGTGTCATACGGGCTTTAGAAATAAATTTCCTTTAGAAGTACATATATATCTTATCGTTCATCTTTATTGTAACAGTTTTCATTTATAAAAAATAGCTATGAAGGTGTTAATTTGTATAGAAATGTTATTTTATTTTAACATTAGAAGAGTTCAATTTGTTGCTCTTTTGCATAATTTACAATGCATTACATTGAAAAGGTATGGAGCGTCTGAAGAGTAAAATTAGTCTATTACTAAATTAAATACTTAAATATAATTATTAGTAAAAAGGTACTCATTGATAAACCGACCACTAGAAATATAAATAAAAGTAATAATATACTAAGATTTTTGATTTTAGGGCTGTAATTTTATGGCTTATAGTAGAAAGAACAAAGCAATGTCTTGATTTTAGCTGTACATGGCATTTCTTTCATTTAGTTGTGTGCTGGTTTTACAATGGCAGTTTTCCAACAACTTTTTCTTGGTGGACTCTGAATATTGCCTGTGTTAGTGTAATGTGTGTTTGTGGAGAATTTCTATGTCTTAAGTCCGAATTACAAGCAATTCCTTTAAGTTTGGGACCAAAAACCGATTTATAAATACATTAGGTTTATTGCTTAATATATATGTGTATATACATTACTTTCCAAAGAAAATTACTATATATAATTTATTAATGCGAGCATAAACATAAAAGTTTAAACATAAATTTTTATTTATTTCAGTCAATAAAATACTGTACCTAATATATTCAGTCTTAAGGCAATGCTATTAGGCAGAATAAAATAAGCTGTAATGATTATTTTGAATATTTAAAATACCTGCGCCCTATTGCAATATTTTCAAGCTATAAGAGTTCATATTCATAGTCGCACGATGGTTTACACTAAGCTTATAGCAAGCATTTTTGAATATATGGATAAAAATTTGGAGACAACATGAAAATTATAGTTAAATATTCATGGCGTCTAGTTTCCGCTACACACAATACCAGTTTGGTTTTTTAAACGGATCTCTATATTGCTACGTTTTTAGATATGTCTCTTTGGTTAAGTCGGCTAGGTTTAGTTTTCCCTGTACCTATCGAGCTTACAAGAGAGTACAGATAAGTGTGTCTTACTGATTGAAACTTGGTGGGTGTAAGAACAATGTTAACTCTCTTAGCTGCCCAATCTCACACTGGCGGGATGCGTAGCGGCCTACGCTCCACATTACCTTTCGCTGTTTGACGCATTAACTCAGAAACTATCAGACTTGAAAATAGTTAAGACAAGATTTAAACTGTTTTACAAGCTCTTAACGATGACGTAATATTTTTCCTATAACAAACAGGGAAATAACCGATATCCCCCTATTTCTTTTGCAAATTTCAGAATTTTTATGTACTATAAAAAACAGGCTATGGGTATAATTGCGTATATTCGTGGGTGACCTTCATGTGCTAATTGTGGTACTTGTTTCCTTAATAGTGACGGTGTCACAATCCTGGTCTCTCGTAATACTAGAATAATAGATCTTCTGTTTCCTATAAACATAGATATAACAATAATTGACATTGGTATGATTGATTACCAAGCCTCTTCTAACTCGTTACATATTTTCGCAGCTTTATATCTACTTATACACATTCAGATAAATATTCAATATGTGATCATTTTGCATTGTTTGCTCCAACTTTTAGCTTCCACTGAGTGACTGAAAATATTAACAGGAAGAACTGGTAAATATTGATTTGATGTTATAACAATTTACCTATATTGTCGTAGCTATATAGCTAATGACATATGTCATTAGCCCATTATACATCTAATTTATTATATTTCGATTTATTTATGAGCTGTGTAACCACTTATTGTACAGTAACAAATAGCAATAAAATGTACTTTTCAAGTAACTTTTTTATTTACATGAAATAATATAATTGTTTTCTTACTGGATTTATTGTGTATTGCTTTAATTTAATTTACAATAATCTAATTTAATTATTATCATACAATTGTCCCTGATCTTTGTAAAAGATATATATACCTTCAAGCTAAAGTATTAATATAATTCGATGGAATCTAATTATTGTTACAAAGGTAAAGCTGGAGTGAATTTTAAAGTCAATTTTGCGGTGAGCATTCATCAACCTCTGGAATTACAGAATCTTCTTCCAATCGTTGACGCACAAGCACTAGTTCTTCACGAATCTGTAAAGAAATACGTTTTCGAAATTCTAGACCGTGTAATTACTGTTGCGCTATTCACCTCATCATTTAGAAGTATTATGCGGTTTTCAATTTTTGGTGTTAAGCGGCAAGACTCTTGTTCCAAATCGTCTAAAGACGCACGCCTACTTAATTTTACACCTTGATGCGATGTCTCGACGGTACTGAAGCGACGAAGAGGCGGTGGTCCGTCTAATTCTGTTCCGTCTAGTGTTTTTACTAAACTGTGCCTGGAAACCATAGGTATTTTGTATAATTATCGATTCAGAAATGGATAGAAGTGTACTGTACTGTACTTATTTTTAAATATTTTACGTCTATCAGTAATGGTAAATTTTTCACAAATCCTTGTTTCTATCACAAATTAACACAAAACCAATGGTAATCTTTATAATCCAAATCACTTCTATAAAATTAATAATGCCATATACAGAAAATCTCAAAAGATGAAATTTACATAAATATAAAGGCACATCAAGGAATATACTGCTGCAATAGTATTACCGTTTCAAATACGTAAGTAAAGAGGTATCGGACAAAAATATTTGAAAATTTAACTATATAACACAAAAACAAATTGCTTATCGTACGTTCGCGCCTTAAAATGAAATATGTACTCAATTAGATTCGAAAATGACTGCCGCAGGCGAATCCATTGAAATGTTGCATAGTTGTATTTTGCAACGTGGCGTGCTACAACTTTCAATAGAAATTTGGTTAGTCCCGGGATTGCACTTGCAATTCGGTAATTATTTCTCATTGTTAATAGGTATTTTTATAAATGAATGATTTCAAACATTAAATCCTTTTTCTTTTACAGATAAATAAATAAAAATGTCTTATTTAAATTGCTCAGCAAAAGAGCACTAGCTGGACACGTTATACATACATATATAATGTTTGCTAAGATTTGCAACATTTTTTGATATAGTTTGGGACAGTGTCACAGTGGACAAAGACCTTATCTCTAAAGAACATACACCACAGAAGCCATAATTTTTCTATTCTATTCTTCCAAATGATACACACTAATTGACAACTAAAAAATGGAACAATATATGTTCGTACCTTCGTGATAACGTAACTAAGGACTGCCTATGCTTCGAATGTTTTTTCGTTTTCCCTTGTCGTATGTTTATTGCTTGAAAATGATTTTGTACGGCTAATCCAAGCTCGGGACATTCATCCTCATGCATATCAATATCCGCATTTTTTAACATTACGTAACCATCACAACCGGAATGTAAATAACTTTTAGTAGCGAGTCGATACTTTTGATCTAGTTTCAAGTATTCATCGCCGATGCGTACAAACAACGGATCCACTCTTTCGCCACGAGGCTTGGAAGGCGAAAAAGCAAAACTTACACCAGCCACTTGCGGAAAACGACCTTCTAACTTGGGATACATGCAAACACTATTTTCCAACATCTCAAGTACTTCCTGCCCCGATATGCTAAGTACGCATAATGGATCCCTCATTGGAATAACATTCACCAGATCTCTTATGGTAAAGTCACCAGCTGGATGTATCTGGTCAGATCGAAAGGTACCAGAATTTAAGAGAACTAGGTCAGCTCCCGTTGCTGCTAGTACAACATCACAAACCTTTAACAAATTTGTATAAATTGTCCAATAATACTCCTTCATAATAATAATAACAACATACCCAATTTCCCAAATTTGTTTCGCCGGTTCTAATGGAGGAAAAACGGCCATCTAACGGTACGGCAAAACAGCCCAACACTTCATCCATTTTACCTTCAACCATATCTAAAAAATATTTTACAAAGTAATTTAAATCTCCAATGCCATACTACGTTATCCTTGGAATTAAAAAATATCACTATAAGCAGTAATAATGATAATAACTGGTTCCTGTTTTTATACGGAGAGAGGCCAGAAAAAAACGCTCCAAATTATCTGCTGTGACGCCAAATTCGTGTAAAGAGCTCGTTGCCCGATAACGTAATCACAGCATATTTATTGTTATTGTACCCGGAATTCTTTCTTTCTGTTATTTTCCTTTATTTGTTTCTGTTTTCTTGATTATTATTTGTTTTTTGTTTATTCTTTTGCTACTATGGCATCGTTTAAATTTGTTGGTCCCAGGACATTACTTTTCTTATTCGTTTAGCTTTTTTCTTAAAAATCGTTTAGGTACACATTATTAAGTAACTCAAACGAAATACACCTTTAAGGCTTTATTTTATATTTTTAAACCGATTAATAAGTAGTAGTATGACGTAAAGTAAACTTGGAAAACTATCCTGGAAAGTTATTTTCATAATGCTAAACAGTAAGCAAGCTAAAAATTAAATTTTTGCTAGATCTAACTTTTTTATTCATGACTTCCTTTATTGGATAGATGTTCAAATTTAAATCGATTATTTGAATAAAAGGCCAAGCAAAAATCTTTTACAAGCCAGGCGGATTTTCCCGAACGGCCGCATTGTGGGAAAGCGAGAGGTACATTGATGCAGTTTTTATTTAATGTACTTATTTTAATTAGGGTTGTTTCGTTCCTAAGATAGTTTATAGTTAATCATTGTAGCTTTACTCCTAGTTTAGTAATTTAAAATAACTTATGACAATTTAAAAGGAAGAAGTGATAATGATAGCGGAGGGAAATTAGAGGGAAATTAAAAGTATGTATCAAAACAAATTACGTAAGCACAAACAACTTGCAATCAGAATGATTTACAGTTAACGAAGGATTAAAGCAAGGAGGAGTGATGAGTAAGCCTGCAGAAACGAGTGCGCACTCACTGGCGACGATGGACGCGGTCGGACATACTCTAAGTCGGGATTCATACGCGTACGGTTAGTACGTGTATGAATGACGGGTTGGATTGATGATGGGGAATCGACGGCGTGCTTTGTTATGTCCGACGAGTGTTAATACATTTCTTAACCGATTTCTAACATTGGAACGTGGCTTAAAGCTGTTTTATATTCTGCGAAATGTTTGCACGTTATTAAACCTTGTATCTTAAATTTAAATCCCCAAGAAGCTTTAACAATTTCAGTAAGCCAGCGGTTGGTTTCAGATACCGAAATCTATATTCAAATAGAGCAAATTTCCGAAAGTTATTCAATTCTTTTAGATACTATTTCCAAATTAGAGAATACCAAGCTTTCATTACATGAAGCGCTAAATATAGTAGATGACCTCAAAGCCTCGTTAGGAAATCTAACAGATAATGTAGGAAGATTAACAACCGATAAATTACACTAGCCAACACGATTTTTATAACTGACTTAAAAATCTGCAACTTTAATATTTTGCATTGTTTCTAACCTATCTAAAGCTTGTATTATAACATAGGGTATCACGTCACATTTTTAAAACAATATTTTTATCTGTTTTCACTAAGATTAACGTAAAATTTTAAATTAAAAAAGTAATGTAACAAGCTCGAGCAATATCCGCGGCTATTCCGTGAAGTGTAGTGGCAATTACAAAGGATACGACGGAATATTTGTTGGTCCACAAATTAGGGAGCTGTTCAAAGAAGAAAATTTTGAACGTACCATGAATGATTTAGAGCTGCCAACATGGATTTCTTTTAAAAGTGTCTGGAAACATTTTTTGGGAAATCAAAATAGTGATAACTACCAAGATATCACGGCTAACTTGATAGAAAACTATAAAAACTTAGGGAGTTGAATGTTGCTCAAAGTTCATTTTTTGCATTCACATTTGGATTTTTTTCCTGCTAATTTAGGAAAGATGAGTGATGAAGATTTCATCGAGACATTGCATATATGGAGAAACGATATCAAAGTAGGTGGATTTTTGCTGATTTCTCATTAGAGAAGGCAACAGCCAACATAAGAGGAAGAAATTACTCTATTTATGCAAAACAGTCTCAGTAATTTTCTTTTGTGTACAGTTAAGTGTTTTTGTATTCTTGATACTAATTAAACATTCTAGTCTTGTTATGTCAAGATTTCTTTATTATTTTTTTATAACTTCTGTTTAATAAGATTTGTAAACACAATTATCATTTATCTACTAGCGGAGTACGATTATAACTCTCTCTAAAACTAGACCTGGTGGAAAAATGTGTTTTTTTGGTTATGCCTTTAGTTAAAGACTGTAAGAAGTTTACATCAATTTTTACAACAGTTATTCAAAAAAATTTAAATTGTTGGCTAGTTTAGGTGCGGTTATAAACAAGAATCCTGATTTTCAAACCAAGAGTGCGAATGTAATGTGAACGACCTTTTTAAATTCGCGAACATCACATCGTTAGACGCAGAACGCTCATTTTCCAAATACACCAACATATTTTCACCTCGCCGTAGAAGTATGACTGAGTCATTAATGGAAGCCATACTAATGATACAATACTACAGCGTATTTTTGCCTCTGTTACATCAACAACACAATCAACTAAAATAGAAAGGAATTACATACATTACTTTTAATATTGATAGTAAGCGACCCGTACGCTACTGCAAAGCACTCGTTTCTTCAGGTTTAATTATGAGATTTATTTATTAATAGTATTTATTCATTCATTCTATATCCGATAGCGTCATTATAATAGTGAAATATATTTACAAGTACTTACTTTTATATTTCTCTAATTTTTCGTTTAATTTCGCATCCTCTTGATAATCAGAAGTTACTTGAACTTCTTCGACACTTATTTCTGGACGTCCATTTGAAAGCAGGCAATCAAAGCGAATCGTTACCTTGCTAAATTGCCTGAAATCTGTACCACTTTTAATAATGTATTTATTATTAACTTCACGTATTTCATAAACGTGATCATGGCCTCCCAAAATTAAATCAATCTCTTCGCATTCCTCAGCTAGCTTTATATCATTTGGAGTACGCATATGGGTTAATGCTATTACAAAATCACAACCCTATAAATTTAGAGATACTTAAAAATAATGATACATACAAATGCAAATGCGCCAAAACCTTTATTATTAATTCAATAACAAGAATTTTAAAGAATTGAGGTTGTAACTTCTTGAAACCAAATTTTAAAATGTTTGAATGCAGAATATGTATGTGATGTTTTACTTTTAAAAGCATTTTAAATTACTGATATGTTTTTATAAGTTGAAGACGGGCGAATTAACTTTCTTTCTTTCATTGTGTTGATCGAACCCGGCACCTCAGAATAGTTCTGAGTTCTGAATATCTGAAGAATTTAATTATTTCCCCGACTTGACACCGCTCGTTTGAGGAGCTTGTCCATAAACATTTTAAAATACTTAATGCGCAATTTGTTGCTTAGCAGCAGCTTATCTACTGCAACTGGGTGGGCTTTCTTCTTGATTTAGCAGGTTGTTGTTTTTTTTTATGTACATAAATACGCAGCTCATATGCATCTAATTTTTTAATACGTTTAATACGTTTTCCAATTTTACACAATGCCCAGTTTTGTTGAAATGTTACACCATACTTGACAATTTAAGTTTCCTCTAGTAACAATACGCCGTATTACGAGGGGAGTTCGGCATGAGATAGCGCTATTAGAATAGAAATAACTCTACCTTTCGTAAAAGTAACCTTTGACGAGAGTCCTGTCAGATAAGTGAGTTAGTTCGTGAATGATAGCCACAACTTTTGTGATTTGTTTTTGCAAAAGAAGACACATGATGAGATAAAAGTGAAACTCAGTGAAGGGGACCCTGCGCCTTCGTCGACCATAAAATATTGGACAGCTGAATTTAAACACTACCGTACGAGCATCTTTGATGAAGAACGTTCTGGTCGCCCAAAAGAAGTCACCATATCAGAAATTATTGAAAAAATTCACGATATTATATTGAAAGATCGGAGATTGAAAGGGCGTAAAATTTATTAGGCTGTGGGGTATCTCAACTGATCGGGTGCTTAACATTTTAACAACTCGTTTGAATGTGAGGAAACTTTCCACAACATGGGTGCCGCGATTGCTCGCAATTGATCATAAACATGCACGTGTGTCAACTACAAAAGAATGTGAAAAAGCGCAATCTGAATGATTTTTGGCGCTGATTCATAACTTTGACGAAACATGGATTCATCACAGTACACCAGAAACCAAAGAACAGTCTAAACAGTAGGTTTTTTGGTGGCCAATCGGGGCCAAAGACGGCGAACGTCAGCTTATCGGCCAACAAGATCATGGCCACAGTGCTTTCAGATGTATGTGGCATAATCCATGTTGATTACCTTGAAAAGGGCAAAAGGATTAATGCGAGTATTATGCCAACTTGTTGGATCGTTTCGGCAATGTTGTGAAAGAAAAACATCCGCGCTTAACGAAGAAAAGAATTCTGTTTCTTCAAGACACTGCACGCGTTCAGACTTATGTCATCGCCGCAAAATTCCATGAGTTAGGATACGAATTGCTTCTACACCCGCTTTATTCACCAGATTTAGTCTCCAGCGGTTATTTATATGTCCGAATATGAAAAATGATTTGGCACAGAAAGATTTGGCTCAAACGATGAAGTGATTGCAGAAACAAACGCCCATTTTGCAGGGTTGGAGAAATCATTTTTTAAACGGGATACAAAAGATCGAAAAACGTTGGATTATCTGTACCGGTCTCAAAGCAGACCATGTTGAAAATACTCGAACTTCATCTTGATTACCTATTTGGACTGTTTAACATGTGCAGATTGCCTCACAACTATCGAATATATTTTTACAAATTCCAGATTTTCCTTTCGTGTTTGGTTTATGTCGGATTACTAAAGAATCACGCCAGTCTTTATACCTCGTACTATTGTTATCAACTAATTGAGATGGTTGGGTTTCCTAATTACTTTAGTGTTTGCCATATTACCCTTCAAGTCCTTTCTATTATATCATTATTTAGTATGCTTTCGTTTTTTTTTTTGTAAGACTTGTGAATTAAGAAATTATATTAATTATGTTTATATGAAAATAATGTTTACAGAGATAAGTGGGGTGCATTTTAAATCATTTAAAATCAAAAAGTTAAACCTAAGACAGGCACATAATTTTACGATATATTGATTAATTTTTACAAAAATGTAATAATAAAGATTTTTTTCTGTAGATTCACATTTCGAAAACTTATGCAATACCTCCTCTTTTAACTGCTTTGCTAATTTATGGCCAGCTTCTACATAATCAAAAAATGTAACTTCTTCGGGATTAATTGTTGATAGGGTATCTAACCATTCTCTTTCCACTAATCCCACTAAACCAATAGTCTTACCACTCCAGTTCACAACATGTGTTATGCGACCTTCACCCAATGGTCGTCCAGTTTCGTTGTCTAACACATTCGACATTAGCCAAGGAAAATTTGTTTCAGCGATCCACTGCCCAAGTACTTCCAGACCATGGTCGAAATCGTGGTTTCCAAGCACAGCGCAATGAGTTCCGATTTCATTTAATACAGGTACCATTTGTTCGCCTTTGGTATATGTACTTACTGAAAATAATCATGAAGGTTTAGTATACAGAGATGATAATTGCCGTATTGGGGACAATATTATGGCCACCGTATATTTATTTGATAGATACTTTTTCTTTTATGTATATGTAATGTACTATTATTGCTCAAGCATATAAATTTATAATTCCATGTGAAAATGTAAGCTATGTCATTATTTGAAGGTAGGCTTTCGCAACACCTAAAATTATGCCCAAGTATGCAGATAACTGTATTCAGTTTCCGCCAAGCACCACACAAATTTTTGTTTTC
Source organism: Oryctes borbonicus (assembly GCA_902654985.2). Lineage (NCBI taxonomy): Eukaryota > Metazoa > Arthropoda > Insecta > Coleoptera > Scarabaeidae > Oryctes > Oryctes borbonicus. The sequence goes on from LR736883.1 coordinate 5,072,436, forward strand.
TAAGTGGAATAGCCTGTGTAAAAGTAACTTTTTATAAAAGTTTGTTTTGAAACAGATACGTTAGTCTGTGAATGACACGAAGAACTTTTGTGATTTGAACAACAATGGGAAAAAATAAATATCGAGCGGTGACTAGATATTTGTTTTTCAAAAAGGAAACGATTGATAAGAATGAAGTTTATGTGGATTCTACACCATCGTTATCGATCAGAAAATATTAGACAATTGAATTTAAACGCGATCGTACAAGCATTTTTAATGAAGAACGTTCAGGTTCTCCAAATGAGATCACCACATCAGAAGTGAATGAAAAAATTTATGATATGGTAATAAATGATTAGATTTGAAAGTGCGTGAGATTGATGAGGCTGTGGGCATCTTAATTAACTGGCTGTGTAAAATTTTAATAACATTTGAGTGTAAAGATGCACATGTGTGAAAGATGTTACAACGCTATCCGAATCACTTTTGGCGTCAATTCACAACTGTTGACGAAACATGAGTGCATCACAGCATACCAGTGATCAAGGAACAGTACAAACAGTAATTTTTTCTTAGCCAATTTACGCAAAAGAAGGCCAAAGCCATGGTAAGTAAAGGTATTAAAGTAGATCTCTTTGTCAACCTTAATGCCTCTACTTGCTTGAAGATGTGTGTCCAAACTATTAAAAAATATAATTTTTATGAAAAAGCACCTTTTCTACACCTTCTATTTAAAAGGAGAAATTAGTATTAAGTGCGTACAAAGAGTTCGAATGTATAGGTCTTAATTTTTAGAAAAAAAAAATATATGTTGGTTAGCAGTTTACATATCAGTAACGAAAGATAGAGGTAATCGATTAGTTATTCGTTCGGGCCAGATATTCCACTTGGTTGGAAATATACTTTGCATATAATTGGCAAAATCATATTCCTATCCAAATTTTCTAAAAATGTAATTTTTTCTGCGATCACTGTGTTCATTGTGTCAAGATTCACTTGTCCATAACATGAAATTCTTAAACTATTATTTCCAGTATTCTTGCGGATAAACATTTATAAAATGCTACTCTGCCATCATAATCTGCTGGCCGTAAAGTTTGCATACGCAACTTGTAAGGGTGAAGTTTGTGTCTTCTTAAAATTCTCGATGACTTCAATGTTGTTAAAGTTGAGTTAAACTGCCTTGATTAGCTGTGACACAACCCATTGTTATTAACTCACCGTTGTTACGATCTTCCATCAATAAATTGTTTTCTCAAACTTGTATAACGTTGCATATGCATTAAATATTTTGACATTTGATTGTCTTCTTTCCGGGAAATTTGTAAAAATAACTTTGGGTCGTAAGACGGGAATTTTTATAACACTTGATAAATGTGTAAATCGTATCATAGTTTTCGGTAATTGGAAAATACGCCATGATTTTTAAAGTTTGTAATACTAATAACCTAGCATAACACATTAGTTTACTAACTTTTGACCGATTGTCTATGATTTTTCATTATAATTATTGTAATGTTTTATGTGGAGAAATTTCCAAATTTTTATACTTTTCGGAAGTTATTTAGATGAAATTTGAAGTCGTGAAATTCAGGAATGTCAGATACACGAAAGTCAAATATAAAGTTAACATCATTTAAAACCATTGTTTAATTGCTTTGGCGATTGTTTTAATTAGATAGCCGCCTTTGATGATTTTTATTATTTAAAATGTATTATTGCTGAAATACATGCGCAAACTATTTATTTTTGATGTAGTATGTACGCACGCAACTACACTACACACACTACAACGGGAAACTTGTAGACTGATGCATAGAAACTGAGAATTTTATTGAAGACTGACCGAACGATTATTAATTGATGCGACTACATTTAGATATGCCTAAAATTTACACTGAGTCTTTGTGTAGAAAGATTTTTGCATTAATTTAGAAATTTTTAGAGAAAATCCCTCTACCACCTACTCCCCAAAGAAAGTAGGCAAGAAAAGGATTCTTTTTCGAAATCGAGCTTTCTATCACTAGGTGGACCTTTAATTTCGATAAGTGGAAAAACTGAAGTCACTAGATGAGATATGTGGATGGCGCTAATGACAGATAATCTCTTGAACGTTCGTTTGTAACATTACACTACATATCTACCTACTTGACATTTAAAAGGTAAAGTCGCGATGTTCTTTGTGGTGATAAGTATTTAATACATTTAATACGATTTTAAATTAGTCTTATCGAAAACAGTGACCTTCATATGATATTTCTTTCGCATCTCTTATAGTTACGAAAATAGCTGACATACAAAAGGTGACAGCGTTTAGTTTTTTTGAAATAGCTTCTGACGGGTTTAACATTTTAAACTTTTTCAGATCACACGTAAAATTGTGAAACATTGCCCAATCTCCATCTTCAACTATGAGAAATTTGCCCATACAATCCTATATGATCTAGGACACTCTATATTTCATCAGCTACAATGATACGCATAACATTGTGCACCTTAGATATACGTGCCGTTCAGGAGAAGTTCGGATTACTTCGTGTACACGTATTCACGTAAGTTATATTCCAAGGAAACGAAGAAGAGGCAAGATCAGCGTTCACACGCTTATTTCACATATATAATGCAATGTTGCTATCTAAATGTAAGAGTTCTCCTACATCCATTGTAAAAGTTATACCGTATAACTTTTATAATAAAATTTTGTTTTTTTTTCCCACGAACCTATAACAAAACTTGCGCAGTAAGTAGGATCGAACGAATTTTGAAAAATTCGGGCCGACAGTATCACAAAATCACACGTGAATCGGTGAAAAGCGAATCGGCTGGAGAGAAAAATTTGAAGGAAAAACCGTAGTCCAGAAGGAAGCCGGACAAGCATCGCCGACGACCGGACAAGTCAAGGAGGAAGATAAAAATCCACAACGGGGACCGGGACAAGCATCGCCTAGTCTTCGAGGGAGACTCTTCAACACACACACACAGAAATAGAACAAAAGAACATTGAAGAAAGAAATCCACAATAAAGCAATGAAATTAGTACTGTAAGTAGATTTTAAGTTTAATTTTAAGTGCATGTCTGTGAACGATCTGAGCGAACTTTTAAGTAAAATACAAATCACTGAAAAACAAGAGAAGATGGCAACAAACGATCCACAAGTAGTTCGTCGTTCACCTAATAATGAGATGTTAAAACTACTGATCGACGTAATTCCCTGGTATGATGGAAATCCGCACACACTAGGCATCTTTATTGACAACTGCGAAAATTTGATTCAGACCTATAATGATTTAAATTCTCCAGGGGTAAATAATTTGATATTTAGAGCAATAATTAGTAAATCAGTAGGTAGGGCCTTAACGTTAATAGATCCAAGAACAGAATTAAAAGATTGGATAGAAATCAAAAACGTTTTAAATCTATGTTTTGGCGATCAGAGGAATGTTGATTGTTTACTGCAAGATCTATTAAATTTAAGGCCTAATAAAAATATAACACCTATAATTTTGGAATAAGAGTACAAGACGCTGGAAGTGTTGATAGCGAAATTGAATACATTACCATTACCTATTATTAATAAAACCGTAAAAATCCAGGAATATGAAGATTTAGCTTAGAAAACTTTTATACGAGGACTCACGGGTCAATTACAAAATAACAGAATCAGAAATCCAGATACATTAGAGCGAACAATGTCACTTGTCATAGAAGAAGAAAATTTCCTGTACAGTCAAAATCGTAATAACACATTGAATATGCAACCAAATTTAAATTCACTAAATCAAATAACACCTTTAGATCATAAATTTCAGAATGTCAATGTACCTAAATTTAATTTCAACTCAGCAGCTTAACAAAATCTTAATAATTCACCTATGAGATATCAATCACTATTTTCCACGCAAATTATACCTATGGCACAACCTACTTTCAATACACATCCTTACTCGAGACCTAATAATTTTAGTTATCCTAATAAGCACCTTAATAGTACTTCTCGATATAATTTTAATGCTCAAAGACCCCAATTCTCATTTAATCAACGACCCCAATTTTACCAACCAAATATTAATCAACCCAAATCGCCTGCACCTGATCCTATGGATGCTTCTGCAATCAAATCTTTGATTCGGATCCGACAAACCAATAGCTTTTACATCTAGAACTTTAAATGAAACTGAAAAGAAGTATAGTACTATAGAAAAGGAATTGTACGCCATTGTTTGGGCTTGTAAATATTTTAGACCCTATTTATTCGGACGGAAATTCACGGTCTGTACAGATCACCGACCCTTAATTTGGTTATTTAATTTAAAAGAACCCAATTTCAAATTAATAAGATGTAAATTAAGATTGGAAGAATATGACTATGACATAATGTACAAAAAAAGTAAACAAAATTTTAATGCAGATGCACTATCTCGAGTCTGTGTAAACGCTATCGAAAATTAATCCACAATAAATAATTCCGGAGACATAAACGAAAATATAGTAGAATACCTATCTTATCTTATCTTGCAGAACACCCTGTCAAAGATCAAGAAGAATCAAAACCCCCTGATAAACAAAATATTAAAATTCTATCAGACATACAAATCCGACCACCTGACGAAATTGATAATCTTAGCGTTAGTTCGGCTGAGGAAACTACTTTTAATGAAATAGATGTCAACGGAATAAAAATTTTGAAAGAAATAATAAATAATAAAGTAAACCAAATATTAGTATTTCCTAATCCCTATCCTAAATTGATAGTAAATCAAGAAAATTATGAGCACCATACTAATTGCAGTAAAAATGCCTGAAAAAGTTAATGAAGATTTTATTTTGGATTTCTTAAAAAAATGATATAGCCCCAGATAAAACTTATTGTAGATACTTTCATACCCATACGAACGAAATTATCTAAAACACCTTAATCGGAACGGTCCCAAACTTATGAGGTACTAAATTGGTTAACACGGTAAAAGACGAAGAGTTACAAATTTTGTTAGTAAAAAACCATCATTGTAATGAGAGTAATCACAGAGATTGGAATTAAAAATACCGTTACAAATTTCATTAATTCTCGTGAGATTTGTCAAAAAATTAAATATGGGCGTAAGAAGCCTTATTTTTCTTTAATGAATACAGAAGCAGCTTTCAAACCTTTTCAAATAATTCATATTGACATTTTTACTTATGATGGAAAAAAATTATTTGACCTTAGTAGACGCATTTACAAAATTTGAGTCAGCAATAAATATTAGCGCAAAAACTGCCTTACACATTACTAATACTTTAATTAAATATTTCTCATGTTTTAGTATCCCAGAAACATTAGTACTAGATAACGGACGAGAATTTAATAATGATACAGTAAAAGAAATTTTAAATCTGCATAAGATAAGAATTCATTTTACTTTTTTCTACCTTAATTGAACATTTAAGAATCCTATCCTGACGAAAACTGTGATTTAATTAATTATGCTTTGATAGGTTATAACAATTCAATCCATTCAGCAACAAATTTTACCCCTTTCGAACTAAAATTTGGGTACATAAATTCTAGAAATGCAAATTAAATATTCTTGTCGACATCATATTTTACGGACTATGCGGAAAATCATAAAACAATTACAACAAGTCTATCAGAAGGTAGCGGAAAACCTAGAAAACTAAAAAGAAAAGATTACTTCTAAACATAATATAAAAGGTAATACCAGCAATGAATTTTCCCTAGGTCAAGTTGTATTTAAAGAAAATCCAAAAACGCGAATTAAGAAACATAATAAATTGTTAGATCCATATAAGATTACAAAAATGTCAGAGAGAAACGAAGTTGAAATAAGCACGGATAAACTGAAAAACAATAAGACGGAAGTAATATATATATATATATAAAAGAATTAAGAAAACCCACTAAAATTTCACGTTCCTCATCCTCCACGTCTTCTACAGAACGACAACACCTAAATTACATGACCTAAAGACAAATCCCGGACTTTTCCTTTCCGACATAGGATGAGTATATAATAAAGTAGATTGGTTGGTCTTTTATGCAGATATATGACCTAACTAATATTATTAATGAATTTTATTCTTTAGTAAGCAAACATAGTATTTTAGAGAAAGCTTTTAATAATAATTTTCATAGTAACGGTTCCATTAATTACTATCAAAGAGAATTTCATAATTCATTTAATTTGACACAAAGCTTAAAAGATAAAATTGTGTCTCAAATTCAACAATTAAATCCAAACTATAAGAAACGCGAGAAACGAGGTTTAATAGACGGTCTAGGTACAGCTATTAAATTCATTAGAGAAAATTTAGATAAAAATGATGCAGAAAAGTATGATAATCCTACAAAAAGCCTTTCGACAAATCAAGATAAAATTCAAACAATATTAAAAGAACAGGTTACGTTGCTCGCAAATTCAATAAACTCATTCAGTAATAGAACAAAACTATTGCAACATAATCAATTAATTTTGGAATCAAGAATTGCACAAATTAAAAGTTATATGAAACACATTGATTATACACAAATCGAAATGCACATGTATTCTCTCATTCATATTGTCAGTTCACAAATAATAACTTCATTTCAAATAATATCAGATATATTAGAAGGATTGGAATTAGCTATAACATTTGCAAAGTTAAGCACCTTTCATAATTCCATGATAGAACCACTGGAACTACTAAAATGATTTCTAAATACTTAAATAAAAATCAATTACCTTTTCAACCAGAAATGATAAATTTTTTACCTTTTCAGCAAATAATTGAAGTAAAAGCATATTCTAAAGAAAATCGACTCATATTCATGTTAGATGTACCAATCGTTGAAAATCAAACATATAAATATTACCATTTGTATTCTTTGCTTGTATTACGAAATAACTCTTTTAGGACCATTGTACCTCATGTAAAATATTTAATAATAAACGATTTTAATTATATGTTTCTCGATATTCAATGTAAGGAAATTGTTAATGAAAAATTTGTACGTAAACACCTTGTAAAAATGATCGAAGACACCTTGTGAAATACAAATTTTAAAGTTTCATAATGACTTGAGTAATTGTAGTCAAATACCTGTAAATATAGATAATACTAAAATCGAAAAATTAGAGGAAAGCGAATGGGCTGTCATAAAGAATAAACAAGTTACTATGAAACAAATGTGTAGTAATAGTAATGTAGAAATACCTCTTAAGGGAACATATATATTGGAATTAGAATATAATTGTACTATGGATGTAGATGGAATACAAATTAAAAATTTTAAGAATTATCGTAGTAAAGAACTTATTGTACCAACTCTGTATTTTGAAAATGTAAAGATACCACTTTTGAAAATATGAAACCTCTTACGTTAAAAACTGTGAACTTGGATGATTTGACAAATGTAAGGAATGTATTAGAAATACAAAAACAAGAATTAATTAATTTAAATGAAAATAAATTTCCGATTCATTCTCAAATTAGTATTTGGACTATTTTATTGTATGCTTTATTATTATGTTTTGCCATTTATATTGTATATCTAATAATTATAATTAGAAGAAATAGAAAGGCATCAAAATCAACAGGATTCGTGGAAACTCCCAGTTTCCACTCTAACGCTTATCTTACATATATAACGCTATTTAAATGTAAGTGTTCTCCTACATCCATTGTAAAAGTTATACCGTATAACCTTTATAATAAAATTTTGTTTTTTTTAAGATTCTCTCACGAACCTAAAACAAAACTGGCGCCGTCAGTAGGATCGAACGAATTTTGAAAAATTCGGGCCGACAGTGTCACAAAATCACACGTGAATCGGTGAAGTGCATTGAGCTTTTTCAAAAGCAAATCGGCTGGAGAGAAAAATTTGAAGGAAAAACCATATTCCAGAAGGAAGCCGGACAAGCATCGCCGACGACCGATAATAAAATTTTGTTTTTTTTTTTAAGATTTGCTCACGAACCTAAAACAAACTCGTACATTAACAAGCTTTGATTCATATTGTATACTTTACGAAACGCGAACACATAGTATTATAAATATTATTATATTACTATGCATCCTTATTTTAATAAATTATATGTACACTATGCATTTTTTTCCATAAGGTATAAAAATTAGGTACAAGTACACATAATAAAGCTGTTAGAAATCCAGCGTTCTTAGCTTAATAACCACCACGTTCATATTTCAATTACGAAAATGAGGCGTCGAAAACGGTATTAATTCTACTTACACATGCTAGGAGAAAACGCATCGCCACTAAATAAAATTAAAGGATTAAGATGTTGAAAGCTTTTGATTGCTGTGCAAAATCGTGCTGCTCCACCGATCGGCTCAGTAGTTGTAGTTACGTCGACGTTATATACGTCATTAAAATGTAACACCACAAGATCTTGGCTCATATTTTCTCCAGACAATGAGTTGATTGCTCGACGTCCAGCTGCTCGCACTTCTAAAGATGCCTAAAAACGAAAATGTACTTGAAATCTGCAAAAAGGCACACAAAACTCCTTGAACATAAAGAAGATATATGTATATAAACAAAAAGGAAACAAATATTTGCGGTAGCTAATTGTATTGACTATATAGGTACATGCAAAAGTACAGATACGTGTTTTGAACTTCTTACTGTGTACAATACATTAATTAAAACCTAAAGCGTTCGCCAAAGAATATCTACAAACACTGATAGTGATACTTGTGTTTTAATTTAGCTATCAGTGTTAACATTTTATCATAAACGTTATATAAGTCTACAGCGTCTCTATCAAGTGCGTGTGTGGCAAATAGTTCCTTCTCTGAGCATTTTTTTTTAATGAATCGCCCAGTATATTATTACGCACCTCTTCAATTCATGTCAACTTTCATCAATGTTCCCTACATCGGTTTGTCTTTGTTTTTGGGATATTACACGCTAGAGCGACGATTAGTATTTAGTAGTACATCGAATTTTTTTATATCAATTAGCGTCCACAAGATGGCTATCTAAATCGTCGTCATGGTACCCTCTATATTTCTCCAGAATATAACAGAGTTACTGAATTTTTTTCATCAAACCTAAAATGTGTTGTTTTTTCAGTAAATTAAATATAAAGCTATGGAGATAAGTTGCATAGAGTACTGTGACGAAATACTATAAACAATTTAGCGTATAAGGCTATTAAGAAATCTGCCGTTAAAGAAACAATGGCATTTAACAAAAATGTCAAATTATCTAAATTATCTTAAAAGTTAAGATAGATGGGATTGAAGGAAGTGAATATGAATTGTAGAGGGACCAAAAATGTAATATACAGGATATTCCATTAAAAAAAGATAGATATATATTGTGCGCGGTGGAAACTGAACATCCTGTATACTTGGGTATAATTTTTTGTAAAATATTTGTTGTTTGAACACCTTTCCTCTATATTACTCAGGAAAGGAATTACCTTGCGTCCATGCACACGCTGTATATGTCAGCTTTTGTACGTAACGTAATTTGAGGATCCTAGAAACTAAGTGCATTTATGTAAGTTTTGAGATAACCAAGTTTAAAATTTGAAATTATTTTGTAAATCACAAATTGGTTTTATTAACATTTGAAGGTATTTCTTTCCCTCTTTGACTCCTAATGTAACCATTGTATAACTTTTAACGATTCTTTTATACTCTTAGAGGTTGTTATAAAATAACTATAAAAAGTTTATTAAGTCACTAACAACAATGTACTACAAGAGATGCAAGTTTATGGTAAACTGGAAGTATGAACTGCAGTAATTCCATCAGATTTTTGGATTTTACATACTTTAAATAAAGGTTTCTGTTTCTGAAGGAAGCATCCTTAGAGTCGGTTTTTTTTTCCGCGATGCGTTAGATTCATATTGTAAGTCTCAAACGTATACCCCGCATTTGGACATTTTGGGCAAGTTCTTTCAATAAGGTCTTCCCAATGCTCCGGAATAAAGATTGTTTTCTTTTAATTTCAATGAGCCGAGAATGTTTATCGTTCATTAAATGAATGGCTGGCGTTTAAAAATCTGCGATCTACAGTCTTAATATGTGTTTTGTTAATAATCTAAAGCCAACATTTCATAATGATTTGGTTTTATTTTGTCCATCACATATAGATAACATTTATGTGGTGACTACATCAAAGCTTTTTCTTCTAATTGTAGTTGTACTTATAACTGCAGTTTGAGCTAGTGGTCCATTCACATCAACGTATTCGTTCCTATTCGAACACGATCAGATTGACGACGCCTATTGTTACGAAAATGTCATGCTGCTGATCGATAAGATCACCCGCGTGAGAGCAGCGGGAATTAATTAAGTGATTGAGACGAGTCAATGTCGGTCGATATTAAATTGACAAGACAACATCGGTAAGTGTTACCCTGAATTAAATAAAACTTTGTGGGTTTATAGTTGTTAGAAATTGGCTGAACGCTCTTTTGGGAAAAGAAGAGTGGTAACACTGACATTAGAGTATTGTGTATACAGTAAGTACAGTAGTGAGGAATGTATAAGTAAGCGACAAGTTAGCAAGTAAGAAGTGAAATAAAGCCATGTAACAACGTTTATACAATAAAACCACACGTTAACATTATACAATAAACAAACGTCTACCCTTATTTAAAAATAGTCCAATTTAATGTAAGAACAGTGGTAATTTTTTTAGGTACTTAACGTCTGTTTTCAAGTCTTAAAGCACTATAAACGCAACATAGCGAGAACCTGTACCTGTAACGACACTGATGTTGCTAATGAATTTAATCGTTATTTGTAATCAATTCCTAAGAAACTTGAGAATAATAGTGCCACTAGAATTTTAACAACCTATCGCTGCTGCACAATATCTCTGGGAGGCTCTTTCTACTTTGAGCCAACTCCCACTAGGCGCCAGTCTCACAGTCGGACATGATAGCCTTTCAAGTCACCTAATCAAACAAGTTAAGGATCTTATTGTTGTTCTTCTGACCCACGTATTTAATTTGTTTACTGCTGAACGTACGTTTCCCCGAGCACACAAGCACAAGTTTCCATAGTTGAAACATGAATACGGGATGCGCTATAGAAGAAATACACTCTTGCTAGACAGGCACAGTACCTCGAGATATCAGAGATCTACAATGCTTCTGAATTCTTTAGAACAAACCATACAAAGTAACTCGACCTTGTATTTATTCATTTGCACAGTCTGTCAAAGCCAAATTAACTCCATTCACCATGTATAGTACTCAAAAATTCCTAAGCGTCAGTTGCTAAGGTACTTCGTGTGCTCGTTCTTCGGTTTTGCTTTTACTCATTTGCTTGCTTAATTGTTCGTCTTACTGTTTACGAATAATAATAAATATTATCAATATTAAGTTTAATGCACTGCTCCATTCACCATAAGTAGGAAACCTACGAACTAAGATAGAATCTATGAAAAAGTATGATTGAATGTATTCGCAGACTACCGGCACTGTATGCACCTACAATCTATAAGCGGTATATAGTACGTGCCGCGAAGCCATGAAGGTTAACATTGGTCTCTCAGGATATAACATTGATGTTAGGTGTGGGATTAAGATGTTATTGATCGATTGTTTTGTTGATCGGGCTTTACACTTTTTAGATCTATTCATGTATACATCTTTATTTCAACATCCAGAAAACCAACTTCTTTGCATTTTAGAGACTAATGTACATATGTGAAAAAGAATAGTGGAATTGGTAACAGCTGGCGGAAAATCATTTAATACTAGGAAAACAGTTAAAAAATTTGCCATACGTATTTTTCAATACTTCTCATAGTTTCAGAGATATTAATGCAAATAGGGGGGAGTCGTATTGTATTTAGGATACTCTTCATCCCGAAAACGAGCAACCAAGTACTTGAAAAAGTTTCACTGTTCTTACACTAAATTGCTTTATAAATCCACAAAGTATTATTTAAATCGGCGAGTATCACTTACTGGTGTTTTCTGGTGAGAATGTTTAAACTAATCGACATTGTTAATAATAGTTGCGGTTATTTGAATATTTGTTCGTTGACGTTAATGAATAGTCACGCTATTGTGTCAAGAATAATGTTTTCTCCTGGCTCACGTTGCAAAATTATTCTACTCGTTTACCTTGCAAATGCTCTATATGATGGGAAACCTACTTTAGACAGCTGTTTGCATGTACAGTACGAGATCTTTGACTGTGTCGTTTATCGTAATTTGTGTTAATAATTAAAATGTGGTTCACATACAGGTCATTTATAGAAAAGGCTGACCTACTATGTCCACTTTCAGTCGGTAGTAACGTACAGAATTTTTATTTTAGTGTGAAAGTCTTCGACTGACGTATAAAGGTGCTTTCTATAATAGAAAGGAAGTAGCGAGGAAATCCTTTGTATGGTGGATGAAAGTATGGTTGGCAAAAAAAGGTCCATATCCCACACCAAACCTCTTAAGCGACAAACTTTAACATGTTCGTGTCATTTTTGTTCATGCCATTCATAAACGTTTTTTCTTTACAAAAAAAACATTGTTATTTATTTATCGACCTACGAATCCTATAATCTCATTTGATGAAATTCATTTTATATCTTCTTGGCTGCAATGTTTCACAAACATTACAGGTGTCTTTTGGGGACGAAACAGGTTTATAGCCCAAACCAGGTTTGATTCTGACGTCATCGTTTTATGGAGACAACAAAAGAACTACACTTTTTTGAACCAGTTATTCGCTGGTTTAACATGACCATCATCTGTCAACCTTTACTGCTTTAACTTCACATTTCAACTTACCTCTTCTACATGACAACTCTTCAAACCTATTTTAAAATGTCCTCAGCAGATTGGTTGAAAACTTACGAATAAGTTTCAAATACGCCTAAATGTAATGGTTTAAAAAATTAGTAACCAATATATCGCTAAAAACGCCTTATGCCAAAAGTAAAGAATCGCTCGTGTACTTTCAGGTATATTATAATTAAATGAACAGATAATAATCTCTTCATCAACAAGAAAATATAAATTTTAAAAGCCTTAATATGTATATTCTTAAAATAGATGTTGAATTTACATTTTCAAACATATTTCGCCTAAAAAAAAAGAAGTCGCGCTCTTTCGAAGGTTTTTGAAAAATTGGCTAGTGCTTATTTTCTATTTACAGATTTGGAATGCAGTGAGTTCCAAACAAAATGACTCAACGATTCAGGTTTTACCTAACTTGAATCTTGCTAAACAAGCAAATCCGAGCAATATCGACCATTACGCTCATTAATTTGAAAATTACGAACAATGAGTGTGAAATATCGAAACGCACCATCATCATACAGCTTCAAATATTAGTGAAAAACTATTATGTGGCAAATCTGATGTGATAGTGAATAAGGCTTCCTTAGTAAATGAAGAAACTTGTGTGGCATTAGCAACGGCGTTGCCAGCAACGTTCAACACAACATGTAGAGTATTATGCTATTGCTATTCTATCAAACCCGCATAATCCGATCATTTGCCACCCCATAAACGAAGGAGATGATGCACAAAAATGGATAATGGGCACATATTCCCTAAGAATTCTTTTTTTTTAATCTATTGAATAAGATCGTCGAACAATAATTGTGACATGCAGAATGCATTACCCCATTGGCATTCTATTGAATCCACATAATCTAATCATTTGCTACGCCATAAACGGACGAGATAATTTACCATACACCCATTCTCCATTTCTTGCCAATTATCTCGTCCGTTTATGGGGTGGCAAATGACCGGACCTTGCGGGCTCAATAGAATGTCAACAGTCTAGTATACTCTGCATGTCACGTTTACTGAGGAACGAGTGTTTTACTTACGAAAATTTTTTTTTATATTTCATGGCAATCTACGTATCGCTGTATTCTATAATTATATATATATATATATATATATATATATATATATATATATATATAATTATATAATTTTTTCCTCGATGTTCACAGAACACTTTGAATATAATAGAGAAATAGTTGCCGCTAATGTGAAATTTTCCAAAATATAAGAGCATGAATATTTAGTACGGCAAAGATAATTGTAATAATTTATAAAAATACTCAAAAATCAATAGTGACCTGACCTATATCTGAAACAGTCTATTATAGTGCTTATGTTCACTAAATCTTTTTTGTTTATCTTGATAACAACAATAAGTAAATCACGTACTCGAATACTGTGGCACTGGAACACTGAAACACTTCACTATACCCTCTACCACAAACACTTCACTTATACTAAACGACGTTTCGATAGCTAGGCTATCATCTTCAGCAGAAATAATGGATTGGTTCAGTATTGCTGCTGAAGATGATAGCCTAGCTATCGAAACGTCGTTCAGTGTAAGTGAAGTGTTTGTGGTAGAAGGTATAGTGAAGTATTTCAGAACAATAAGTAAGCAAAACATGCGAGTATTTTTATAATTCTAAAGTATTTTTGTCAAATTCAGTTTTGTTCAGTCCCTCAAGAAGAACCAATGAGGGTTTTATCCGGCTTTGTGGTTAAACGCAAGTACGCATTCTGAAGTGGTGAATTCTTTTGTTTTAGGCATATGAATATGTGATTTTTGTAGCAAGAGATAATTTAAGAAACTTTGTTTTTTTGAAAAACACAACACGTTATTAGAATATCAAATATTTTATCTGAGGTTCTGTTTAGCTTTAAAAATTGATAAACGAATTATACACCTGTTGAACACATCAGAAAATGCCTAGAAACAATAACCAAAAAATAATGCTAAGATAGCTTAGCTTCCTCATGGTATTGATGGAATAATTCGCGGCAAACGCAATAAAAGGAGAGAGAGAAAAATACACTAACACACGGACATGTTTCTGCCTACCCCGCGTCATCAGCGTGATTTCGAGAGTACTTTTCATATCTCTACCTTCTATCGCTGTTGCTTCACAGTTAATACCACAACTTTCAAAACGACAAACTCGACATTTCTTGGCGCTCTCTAGTGCCAAAGAAACGCATGCCTGCCGTTCAGGAAGCAGCGACATAAACCGGGTACTGTTCCCCAAACCATCCCTCGAGCAGTTCACATGACTGCCAAACACGAGATGGCGACGCTGGTAGCGCTTTAGGAAACCGCACATGTGAATATTCCGACAGGCTTACCATGATGTATATAAACAGAACACATCAGAAAATGCCTAGAAACAATAACCAAAAACTTCTTTGGCACTAGAGGGCGCCAAGAAATGTCGAGTTTGTCGTTTTGAAAGTTATGGTATTAACTGTGAGGCAACAGCGATAGAAGGTAGAGATATGAAAAGTACTCTCGAAACCACGCTGATGACGCCGGGTAGGCAGAAACATGTCCGTGTGTTAGTGTATTTTTCTCTCTCTCCTTTTATTGCGTTTGCCGTGAATTATTCCATCAATACCATGAGGAAGCTAAGAGCTATCTTAGCATTATTTTTTTGGTTATACACCTGTTGTTAACCATACGTGTTATCATTTGCAAAAACAAACATATTAAAACGAATCTTAGAGAGTAGGTACGGGCGTGCAGTTGATATTGTTATGCAGCAGATTATTTCGAAGTCTGCAACACTTTTCTAGTTGCAGGTGACATAATTTTGTCCAATTTGAAATTACGTACAGAAGAATCATCAGTTGTTTTGTAACATACGAATTTCGCTGTATTTGCTCTAACACATTACAATGTGTTGTGTAATTTGCAACTAATGCTACTGCAACAATTTAACACAGATATAGCCTTGCGTACAACGATAATGATGTATAAGTGTTATTGAGCGTTACACACATACTACGGATCGACGGCCGCCTCTTTCGCCGACGCTTGGGACAGAGAGTATATTCGTTCAACCGCGGCGTGCATATGCGTTGGGAAAAGCGGTGCATACTCGACGACGATACTACTTCTACTTGTTTGTTTGACTAGAGACGCTTAACCTAAATATAAAATATCGGAGGCGTAGATATATCGAACAGAAAGCATAGCTTAATTCTCAATATCGCAAAAACATTAAACAAAGATAAATAATGTCTAAGGTTATTTTTGTATAGATATCATGTTAGAAGTGATTTATTAACATTAATTACTAAAACATAATCTAAATTTTCTGCTGTGAGATGTGTTCGCTTACTTGGTAGAACACCTTTAAATATAGAAATTTCTTTCTACGCCACTCTCGTGAGAGAAGCGTAATGAAAATGGGACTTGTAAATATTGTGTTTACTAACAGTTTCATTACTTTCGTTCCACAATAGTTTTAATATGGGCAATTCAGGGCAGCGGGTTAAAATTGCATCGATTTTTCTTACATATATATAAATTAGCAATTTTCTCCAAATTGTCTGCGTAAAATGAAGAGACTTCTAACTACGTCCCCACGGGAAAGTGCTAGCCATTTGTCTTTGTATAAAGCAATTCTGTACTGTAGATATTTTCAAGAACACTTTTTGGTGTGATTAATTAATTCATTAACATTCGGAAATTGCTCGCTTATAAATTCCGCAACTTTATGGAGGGCGTGAGCAGTACAGCATATTTTTGAAGATGTCTTTATATAGAGACATGCTGCTGCGTCACTCATAAAGAGCAAAGCTTTCTCCCGTTTCCTCACGTCGTCGAAAACGTTGGGAGATAGTTTTTTCGTAACGTTGACTCGTCGGGAATACTTCTACTCGCATACTTTGCCATAAAACTTTTAAAGACTGGATTATTTAGTTTTCGGAAGGGTATATATGCAGCCACAAGGGCTTCGCAGAGATCGCCATTGCGATGAACATCTGCTTTTAAATGGTCCGTAAATCGAGATTTTTTGGAACATTTTCCAGTAATTGAACAAAAGTTGCAATAAATCTCCGTGTCACTGACAACTTCGAAACAACCATGATCCTTAATCCAGGTATTCATGAGATCTTGATGGAGATATTTGTTAGGCGATATAGTAAATATAAAAGAAAACAACGAGAACCAGATTAATACATACCATATACACAAATTAAAAAAAAAAGGATAATTCCAATAGTAGGCAATAAAAGGAAATCAAATATAACAAAATAAGTACATAGTAAATATGTTAGAGTAAACCAAAACTATAAACTCAAGTTAATGTGAGAATAAAGACGATAACAACAATAAAAAAAAAATAACTGAAGAAGAAATTAAACAACTAACGCTATATGTTGTACACGTATTAAGAAAAATCCTAGCCTCAGAAAAGGAATTAGAAATATAGAGAACAAGACTAAAGATGAAACATGCCCAATCGTGCTTTCTGACTACACATTAATGACTGGCGAGGACATCAAAGCGGGGAGGAAGAGAATCTACTACACCTCTTCAAGGTGAACAAGGAAAAGGTGGAGATACCAAGGAAAGAAAAGAAACGGTATGTTTACATACCATACTTAAGGAAAACAGATACCTTGGTTTGGTTTATAATGTAGGCGTACATGTACACGAACGATATTCGAAAACCGGTTTTCAAATCGATTTTTAGAACCTGTTTTGAAGCGGCGGAAGAACAATACGCGAAGAAGTCAAATTGTCTAGCGCGGTCCTAAGTTACGTCATCACACATCGCCGTTGCGCGCACACGCCTCACATTTTGAATACTCATGAATTGTATTAAATTAACTATCAAATATTATAAGCAAGTACTTACTACACTATTATAACAAATAATTTATACGTAATAATTATTGTGTCATTTTTTAATCGGTTTTTGAATTCGGTTTGGACTGGAAAATCGGTTAACCGATTTAAAGAAAAAACGGTTAATCGGTTTCTAATCTATAGTGACTTCCACAGTACTAGTATGAAGCACGGTGTCGGTATGTTAAAGTATTATTTCCTAATCGGTTCATTTGATAAACTGTTTGCGAAAATATACGAATATCGAAAAAGTAGTTCATTCGAATAAAATTGATACAGTACGGCCAAGGTCACAGTTAGATTACTGCTAGTGTAAATAGTTTAAATGGCTTAAGTTTATCATAACTTATAAAAAGGTGGGATATACTTTGTGTCTGCTATTGTTAATAGTAATAGTAAATTTATATTTTTTTATAAACGAATAACAAGCCCTTTACATGTATTTTTCTTTATACAGACTTAGAAAATAAGCGAATTTGCGTTATCTTAGTCTTATCTAAACCACTTCCAATAATAGAGATTCTAGTGTATTTTGAAATCGTGGTTATGGTTATGGTTTATATTGTTAGCATAATACTATTAAAAATAGTTTGTGTTAACAATTACAAAGAATCATTATGGGAGCATTTATTGATATTTATTATTGAGAAATTTATTTCAAAAGCATAGATTACTCAATCATTCTGTAAATACATATTCATACCCACGCAAACAGCAAGACTATTGATAAGCCACTTCGCCATTTGCTCTAACAGTTGCGGTAGCGTTCTTAATATGGCTTATGTTATGTATAGCTCACAGGTTCTTGAAAGCAGCCCCGGTAAATGCCGTTCCTTGATCAGTGATTATCCTTCTAGGCGGCCCAAACATAGTAACAATCTCTCCCAACAGCCTGCAGGAGGTGGTCGATTTTGTATCCTTTACAGAGCGTAGCATGACATGTTCGGTGAAGCCATCAATTACTGCCAATACATACGTGTTCCCTTTCGTACAGTGTGATAGGAAATCCCCACTTTATCTATGGAGTGCAAGTATGCTTTCTTCTTGCCACCAGGAACATTATTGAGTAAACACTTTGGACATGAGTTTATATATTCTTTGACAAAATTCCTTAAACGCGCAAACCAGAACTTTTCGCGAGTACCACCGATAGTAGCATCTCCTGCTTCACAATACGCCATCTCATTTTTTCCGGTATAACCATTAGCAATCTTCCGTCATGCCTTCTATATAATCTGCCCTCTCTTAATAAATAGTCCTTTCGCAATATCCCTTGTTCCTTATTTACTTGTTCTCTCTCCTGCGTCAATTCTCGTATTATTTGTTGAAGCTTAGAATCCTTCCTCTGTGCCAAAATTATCCAATCCTCTAAGTCTATATTCAGTATATCGACTCCTTCAACTACCTCTGTAGTTTCTTCCTGTTCTACTGCATTCCGATTCAAGGCGTCAACATGGCGCATTCGTGTTCTCATTCGATGACTGATCTCAAAATTATATTCGAGCATCTTCAGCCACCATCGTCCTACACGAGGTATGAGGTCCCTTTTGTCAAAAGTATTCTTTACAGCGTTGCAATCAGTCACGATTCTAAAGTGTATACCGATGAGATATGGTCTAAACCTTTCTGCTGCCCACACAACGTCCAATGTTTTAAGCTCCGTTGAATGATACTTTGATTCTTCACGGCAGGTTTGTCTGCTAGCATACGACACAGGGTGGAAATAACCATCGTCCTGTAATAGGATTCTACCTAAACTTAGGTTGCTCGCATCTGTATGCAACTGTTTCGGCATGTGGCGAATAAAGGGATTATCCCTTTATTCGGTTTACCGGTTGTTTTATCAAGCATTCCTTCAATTTGTGAAAACATCTTTCTTGTTCTGCCCCCCAGTTCCACGTCATTTTCTGTTTTAGTAACGCAGTTAACGGTTTTACCTTTGAAGCGTAATCCTGCACGAAGCGCCTAAAATATGAGGTAAGTCCAAGGAATTGTCAAATATTGTGCACACTGGATGGTGTTAGGAAATGCACTTAATTTTTGTACCTGAGTGTTTTATTCCCCTCCCAGATACATCGAATTCCAGATATTGAATTTCGTCTAAGAAAAAATGACACTTCTGAACGTTCAGCGTCAATCCTGTTCCGCATACTATCTCTAAAACTTCCTTGACGTGCGAAAGCCCTTCTTCTATGGTTGTAGTTGGTATTAGTGAATTATCTAAGTAGCCCATGACCGTGCTATACCGTAACGATCCCAAGATCTTATTGATTAAACGCTGGAATACGGCTGGTCCATTCACCAAACCAAACGGCATATGAATGAATTGGTAGTGTCCATCGGGTGTTACGAACGCTCTTTTCTCGAGAATTATGCGCCACTGGGATCTGGTGATACCCTGATTTCATGTCTAAACAGGCGAAGAAATTCTTACCGCTTAGCCGATCCAGTTGATCATCAATTAAAGGTAACGGATACTTTTCCTTCTTGGTAATTTTATTCAGGGATCTATAATTAATGCAAATACGATCCTCACCAGTTTTCTTTTTTACTACGACAATTGGACCAGCAAACTTACAAACTGACTCTTCGATGATTCAGTTCTTTAATCTGCTGCGGTACACGTACACGTTCGCTGTAACTCAGCCTATATGGCCGTTGGGTAACTGCTTCATCCTTTACTAGTTCTATTTTCATTTCGAAATTCTGGACACAACCTAGTTTGCTTAGATTAAGAGCAAAACAATCACTGTACTCTGTAATCAGGGTTTTCAGTCACCTACATTATTTGCGCTTACCTGGGTTCCAATTTGACATTGCCCTATGATTATATCTGCTCTTGATGCAAACCCGACATAGTTACCAAGTATAATGTCCTCAGTCTTCTTCGAATATTGTCAGAGTATCTTTACGTTTTACCATCGTTATGTACTGTTGTTCCGTGAAAGGCAGTCCAATTAACACTGGGACAGTTGGTGCATCGTCTGGTACAACTACTATGGCCTTAGCATGGTCCACTTCAAGTTCAATGGTGTTCTCACCTAATGGTATAACCTTTCCGGCACCATATCCCGTTAAGCTATATGGTTTTTTCATTCTCTTTCAGTTCAATCCTACAATTTCTGCATCAGATTTTTTTATAGTAACCACTTTACTACATGGGACAATTTTTACTAACATGACCTTCCTTTTTGCGCAACATAACTAATATGCAATTCAGTGACAGCTTTTATCTTTAGCAAACAATAATTAATCTTCTTTCTCTTATATAATACAACTTTAAAAGATTACAATTACGTGAAGTTTACTTTCGCTTGTACTTATTATCGAAGTGACGAGCGCTAATTCTCATTTTAAATGTCTCCTATAGACATGTTCCCAACCACTACATATTGTGTCATTCAGCTGCAATAAATCAATGATGTTTTTATTTGTAAGATTATTCTTATTTAAAGAAATAGACAAATAAAGTAGCGTTCACATAAGTGAGTGCAACGCAAAACTATACCCACGTCAAAATTTAATTTCTTTTCTGTATTTGATTACTGCAGAAACTGACCATGTAACGTATCCGCGCAATTGCGTGCATTACAAAAGCAATTGTGAATATCAACAGATAAATTTAGGTTAGGTTTTTCGTCACGTGAGAATGGGTTCGTGTTACTTACTGGTTTCCCCAAGAGTCGACTAAACACGAGTCTGTCTAGTCTTTGCAAATTTCGTGAAACGCACAGAAAGTGGCGAACTTTAGTTATGACAAAGCAAATTATTGGCCTCAGTTGTCCAATTCTTACACTAATTTGGCGCTACCTTACATAAACGCAGCCTATGGTTTTGATAATAATTGTGGTATATTACATGAGAATCGTAAACAACACATAAGTATCGGCACCCTCCGCACCACACAAGTTTAATTTATTATATAGTAATATAATAATTAGTCCGGCTAATGATTATATTACTATATAATAAATTAATTGTGTGGTGCGGAGGGTGCCGATACTTATGTGTTGTTTACCATACTACGCCACAGTCCTTGCTATCATTATTGTACATGAGAATCATTAACATTATTTCCACATCGTTGAAGACTTACACCAGGAGGATAACATTTAACCGGCTAGAATGTTATCCTCCACCAAGACGATGATTTCAAACATACTAACAGAATCCTGAAAAATGATTCGCAAAACGAATGTCTTTTCTAAGCAAAAGGCAACCACTGTGAATATTAAAATCTATTCATTCAGCTAGTTGATTTCTTGTTCTTTTCAACTTTTATATCGATATTTTACTTCTTTAATATACATATAGTAACATATACAAAATTTGCTTTATTTCGATGCAAAAGATAGCAGCAAGTTTCTCCGATGATACCCAAATGTTCGTGGCAGCCGTAGTACAGCAACAAATTTGAATAGGAAAAAAAAATCATATCGGCCGAAGTTCATATGTTATCAAACACAAATTTGACACATTCACATGTCGTCTTACTACTATAATACAATTGACTTTCAATGGGACTCGGGAGCGATTTAGCTACTATACTTACTACAAAGCAAATCATTGGTTCCAGTTGTCAAATTCTTACATTAAATACATAATAATATAGTTAATTACATTTTATCTTTACCATGAATTAGGCTAACGGTGGTAGAACCGCATGAGAATAGGTATTATGTATGTCGAATATGTATATGATATCTCTTGGACCGAAAATATGAAATGTTTTATACAAGGATTATGGGTACACTACATCTGGAGCTCTCTGTAAGTCAACCGTATTTCAGTGGTAGAACTGCGTCTCGATATATGTTGCATGTGTTGAATCTGTGTGATATTTCTTGCACGACCGAAGATATTAGTTATTTTTTGTAAGCGTTACCCCTTGCAACCTTCGTAAGTGAACCGTATCTCGGTGGTGGAACCAGCTGCAAATAGGTACTACGCGTCTTGAATCCGTACGGTCTATTTCTTGGGCTACCAGAGATATGAATTATTTCGTGTAAGCGTTATTAGGTAAACTACTTCTGAAGGCCTTTGTAAGTCAACCATATTTCTCGAAAAGTGTTGCCTCTGAGGAATCTGTATATGAAATCTCTTGGGCGACCAAAGATGTGAATTATTTTGTATATCAATTGCAGGTGAACTACCCCTAAGACGCTTTGTAAGTCTACCGCATTTCGGTGGTAGAACTGCATGTAAATAGATGTTGTGTGTCGAATCTGTACATACACTTCTTGGACGACCGACTATATTATCTATTTTGCTCAAAGGTTTTAGGTAAACTTCCTCTGGGATCTTCTGCATGCAAGTAGGTGTTGCGTGTGTCGAATTTGTGTATGATACCTCTAGGACAGCCATCGCTATGAAATATTTTGTGTTGTAGCTAACCTACCCCTGAGACGCTTTGTAAGTCAACCGTATTCTGGTGGTGGAACCGCGTATAAATAGGTGTTATGTGTGTCAAATCTGTATGGGATATCTCTTAGACGACCAAAGATATCAATTATTTTGTGTGAGGATTGTAGCCAAATTACCTCAGAGACGCTTTGTAAGTCAGTCATTCCAGTAGTAGAAACGCGTGTAAATAGGTATTGTGTGTGTCGAATCTCTTCTTGAATAATCAACGTTATGAACTATTTAGTTCAGGGTTGTAGATAAACTACGCCTGTGACGCTTTGTAAGTCTATCGTATTTCGGTGGCAGAACCGCTAACGAATAGGTGTTATGTGTGACGAATCTGTATGGGAAATCTCTTAGACGACCCAAGATATGAATTATTTTGTGTTAAGATTATTGCCAAATTACCCCAAAGACGCTTTGTATTCTAGTAATAGAACCGCATGTAAATAGGCGTGTGTCGACTCCGCATATGACATCTCTTGAACGAACGACAATATGAACTATTTTGTTCAATAGTTGTAGATAAACAACCCCTGAGTCGCTTTGTAAATCTATCGTATTCCGGTGGTGGAACCGCATATGAATAGTGTTATGTGTGTCGAACACGTATGTGATATCTCTTCGACTACCGAAAATATGAATTATTTTATGCAAGGGTTATGAGTAAACTACATCTGGCACTCTGCGTTTCAGTAGTATAACCGCGATGGTGTTGCCTGTGATATTTCTTCTTCGACCGAAGTATGAATTATTTTGTGTAAAAGTTACTCCTTGCACCCTTTGCAAATCAACCGTATTCCGGTGGTGGAGCCAACTGCAAATAGGTGTTATGCGTGTCGAATCCGTATGTGCTATCTCTTGAACTACCGACGATATGAATTATTTCGTGTAAGCGTTGTAGATACACTAGCCTTGGAATCCTTTGTAAATCAACCATAATTCACTGGTAGAACCGCATTTTAGTAAGTATTGCGTCTAACAAATCTGTATGTGATACCTCTTGTACGAGAAAAGGTGTGAAATATTTTGTGTATGGGTTGTAGATGAACTACTCCTTGGACACTCTATAAGTTAACGGTATTCTAGTGAAAGAATCGCACGTAGATAGGTGTAGTGTACAGTACAAATCACGAATCTCTGCCGTTACGTCATTGATTGATCGGTAAAGTGAAGACAAGCGTAATATTTAAAAATCGGAAGCACACGTATACACAAGCGAGATAGTAACATTTAACGTACGTCGTAACTAGTTAAGATATACGTCCATATTTTGTTAAGTATCAATGAACTAATTGAAGTGAGACAGTATATGGCCGAGCAATGCGTAGCTAAGAGCTTTCGTAATGTTTACTGCAGTGCATGCAACCTTTAGATTTGTAAAGAAAGAATATCACTCCTTCTGATGTTTGACATTTGTTTTATACATTTATACTATTATTTGCATAGGAATAAATTTAAATAAATGAAATGTGAATATTATAATGATCATAATTTAGTATGTTTAGCAGATGAAATTTTTTATATATAAAGCTTTGTTTTATTCATTAAAAACGTTAGTGTTTACAGCATAAAAGAATAAATAAATACTTCTTGGTTAGCTGATTATGGTTTCATCATTACCTCTCTCTATTTGTGAAGTATATAAGCGACAAAATAAATGTGTATGTGTATCTTATATTTATTACAATTCTTTATTAACATTAGTGATTTTACACACACAGCTTGAAAAATATAATCTGCACTTTAATAAAACAAAATATTAAACGATATTATACAAGTATTGTGTGTAGTAATGAAAATAAAGAAACAGTACTTTTGTACAAGCAATAAGACTAGATAACGTAATTAATTTTTACTCATCGTCTTCATCTTCAGAACCACAATTTACAGTAAATGTAAATTCACCTGCATCAAAATTTGCTTCTCGATTATACCATTCTGTAATTAATTTGTCAGTATTCTGAATACAATTTTTCCAAATGAGTACACACTTCTAAGCTTTCGGTCCACATCCTTATTACTGCGATGTCTTTGTATCCATCTCGTCCTATATGTTTGTTGTAGCATCCTTTTGCTTGTGCTCATTGATGTTTTGCACTTTTTTCAAAGATATGCCTAATGCATTAGCAACTCTCCAAAATTCAGTCAATGCTTAACCATAATATATGAACATACATTATCATTGCTTACTTCATGAACAGCATTCACAGATATTAGAGGCCCTCCATTACATTTCTCACCTTCAAAATACTGCAGCAGCTTAAATACCAACTCCTGAGGGTTCGGATCTAAGCGTCGGCCTGGCATTGTAATTTCTACCTAAATTTCATAAAAATAGTAGTACATATATTACAAATAAGATTTAACTTACACATGCTCTATTAATAATTTGTAATATAGCTCTAATAAGAACTGTTTATTATTTTAAAACGATGAAAACAAGAAATAGGTTCGAGAAAATAACCTAGACAACACAGAAAAATTTGACAGATGTTATAACAATAACACCGGTTGGTGTACCTGAATTTGTTTCAGACGCTGCATACGTCATAGACAAGTATGACGTAACGGCAAAGATTCGTGATTTGTACTGTATATGGTATCTCTTAGACGACTGTTTTATATAGAACGGTTATAGGCAACTACCATTGGAACGCTTTGTAAGTCAACCGTATTCCGGTGGTAGAATCGCATGGGAATAGGTGTTGCGTGTGTTGAATGATGAATTATTGCCTAAGCGCAGTAGATAAATCGCTCCCGAGACCCTTTGCAAGTCAATGATATTTTTGCGCTAGGGCAGTATATGATATGTGTATTTTATGTGCCGCACCTTTCTGATAACATTTGAATTTTTTTTTCATGCCGGCGATGACGTAACCGGAAGGGCGCGGAGAGAATTTCGATTCTCTCGTGTGTTTTCCTTGCATATTGTGTAAATTAGGAGAAAATCGAATTGTTGTTTCTACAAGCATTGACCTATGTACGTTTGTAGGAATTGAAAACTAATCACTCACTTCATGCAATATTGAAATCATTGAAATTAAAAAGCGTGTGCGGCAAAGCAAAGTGTGCTAAATATAATCATCAGATCTAAGAATAATGTTAACCTGTTTAAGCCACCCCACAACACTCGTGACTTTATTTGTTACTTCAGAAGGGACTTCAATATTGTGATCCTCTAGTAGCGAGCTCCATTTCACCCTAAGAGCCGCTTGAGTTGCAAAGCTTGCCATTTCCTAGTAAATATTTGCACTAACAAATACCATATTTATTTACCATACAAGAATTAATAATCCTTATTAATTAAAGTAGAACTATCTTAAAACCATGCCAAAAATTATATAATATGAATAAGCTTGTACCTGACTAATTCGTGTCCAGTAAACTTTATAATTTATTCACTATTCACAATTTTATTTCATTGTAAAACTTTCTTGCACAGTATTAGCACAATTTATGTGTATATGAAACCTGAACAAAGACTGTCGTTAATGATTCGAGAAATAAAGGTTATGCTATATTTTCCCTAACGCCTACACAAAACCTATATCAATACACCAACAGCTCTGTATCTCATTCAGTAGTAATGTTTTCTATCAATAATAATTAAGTAGGCCGTAATCTAACAATAATTAAATGTGCACAAACTAAAATGCACTTTGGTTTAGGTTAGTTACAACGGCCCTCTGTTTTCAGTGAAAAATGCGCCTGCGCAATATTTTTAGCAAAACAATAAACAGGCTGAATGCATAGGAAACATACAGTGCTTTTCAAAATCAAAAGTTCATTTCTTTTTAGAAATATATTCTGTATTTATAATAGTACTAATGTTATCAATATAACAGGTTTTGTTCAGAAAGTATGGATGAATGTTTCTATAAAACTATTAGGACGCCATTTCGAAAGTATTTAAAAATTAGAAAGTGTATTTATTCCTATTGGTCCTCATTACATATTAGTTCTGCCCGATATATTATTTTTAAACAACAATTTATTTTTTGGAGGTCGTTTTTGATACCAATCCCTAGAGTAATCTCTATTAAAAAACACGAGTAATATTTACCTATTACATTCAAAAATTACAAGATTAATTTGAAGGAACCTAGTAAAAAATTAATAGATTGATGTAGCTCAGGATTTAACTGGTAATCTTATTAATAAGCCTCCGTTTCACGAAATTGACAGAGACTAGACAGACTCGTGTTTTGTCGACTCTCGGTGAAACCAGTAGGCAACACGAACCCATTCTCATGAGACGAATAAATACGAATCTGTCTAGTCTTTGCTAATTTCTGGAAGTGCACCAAAAGTGGCGAACTTTACTCATGAGTAGAGCACAATATTCTCGTTTGTCTTCCAGTGGTGTTTAACAGAGAGAGGTTGGGGGGATACAGAGCTGCCTCGTTACATATCAACACTTCCCGGCCATCTATGCTGTGTACCATGTGTAATACATATCGCAATGCGAAGGGTGAACACGTATTTATGACAATTTCCAGACTTAATATATAATGATAAAGAAATCAGCTGTTTAGTTCGCGATAAAAGTTTATTATGTTGGAAACCATATATGTGTAAAAACCATGTAAATAGCGTAACACACAAATTTAAGAAAATCGGAAAGAGACCGTATAAAGAATTTTTATCTGATTTAACGATAATGTTAAATGCGTGCAATATACTATTTGCAAAAATCGGAAAAACAATGTTTCGTCAGTTTTGGAAGAAATACAATGTACAATCCAGCGTGGGAACTACCAAGTCCGCAGACGCTACGTAGGTATTTGCCGTCAGTACCCGAGAAGATTGAGAATTATCTTTTACACAGGATGTTCAGAAATATATTTAACAAAAAATTCCGTAGTATCGATTCTAACACGGACAATGACCTTGAAAGGACCGTCACACCCTTATTTGCTAGCCTGTAAAAACAACCAAGATGTATTGCCGAAGCTGTTCGTAATGTCACTAGACAACTTTGAAATTTCACCAAAGCAAGTGTTAATGATGGTTACTGATGCTGTTGCGGTTACGCTTCGCACAGGTCACTTATTCAAAGCTGTTCAACCGAATTTGCATATAACATGTCTGCCTCATGCTTTACACCTTGTAACAGACACTATATGAAAATGTTATTCCAATGTGGATCAACCAATAGCACAGACGAAAGCGGTTTTTCTTAAATCGCCGAAACATATTCGGCTATTTCGTTACCGGACTTACAGTAATCGCCGCAGAAAATTCTTACACGATTGGATACATTGTTAGAAGCACCATTCTATTATTTTCAACACTTTGAAAAGATCAAATTAGAGATTTTACAACTGGACGCTAAAGAAGTAGCTGCAATAAAGTTAAGTCAAATGCAATTCCAAAATCCTCAAGCTGTAGGAGATTTAAAAACTATTAATGACTCTTACCTTCCAGACGCAATAAAAAAATAAAAAAATTGCAAAACACTTCGTAGTCCTTACGGGATTCGTGTGAAATTGTTGGTCACGTACAAACATTGCTACATATTTTAGATGACGAAAAGTGTTTCAGTTAGAGAAAAATTTAATACTATACTACGTAAAAATGTCGATTTTTCTAAATTACGCCATATTTTTAGCGGAATATCCGTTATACAAATTCAAAGACTACTTTAAGTACGCGAATATTACATTGCTAGATGTAGAACGATCTTTTTCTGCGTATAAGTATATATATACGCCGCAACGGACGGACCACTGTAGGACATCTTTTGTTAAACTGGACTTTAAATAATAACATTTTTGAATATTATTTAAATTGCCATTGGAATGAATCAATGAAGTATAGGTATCGTAAAACGTCAACCATTCATTCAACCGTAAGCGCTACTGAATATTTGTAACTTAATTGGCGGTAATTTTATTTTTGTGTTGATATCTTGATTTTCTGTCACCCTTCTAGTGCTGTTTTGCTTTGGTTTGTATTTTTCTAGCAATTCTCTAGCTTCTGCGTATAATTTAAAATAATTCTAATAATAATCTTCAACATTTTGTCTCTCTGTTTCTTGGACTTCCAACTCTTTTTGATTTGGGTGTGATTCAATTTCATATTTAATTAAATTAAATTCCTCAAAATAACAATCCAATTTACTCATCCGAATGCTCAGTTCATTGTAACGTGTGCACTAATCCTTTGCACGTTGTTGTGTTCCTAATGATGCGCTAAAATCTGCTCCGGTAGCAAAAGATTTATAAATGTACGTTTGAAATAAAATATACATGAAAAGTATCTTTTCATTGTACTAATTTTTTTTTTTCATGTTTCATCAAAGATTGTTACCTATAACACTAAATAGCTTTCAGCATGAAAAAGATATGCATCTACTGAAATGTAACAAGACAGTGTGATAAGAACATTTACTTAAGAACTAGGACTATACAAAACATTTTGTAACACAAACCCCTTGCACGTAAAAGCTTTAAAGGATCGTTGTCCAAGTATCTGCTTGACAAATTTCACGTCACGAGAGAATAAAGTTATTCTTCTAGCGTGCATTGTATATTTTAGAATACAAGCCGGGGCGCTGCGGGCTTTGCAGGAAGCAATGGGGCTACACATGACACAATTTTTCGAAGATAGTAATTCATTAATAAATTACTATATTATAGTTTTGTTAGAGTAAATCTCTACTTCTACACTTACATCGGTAACAAAGTCGTTTCGCGTTCCCACTCCATCGCATAGTCTAATATGCTAAGCATAAATTTTTACATATATTACGAAGCCCACGGAAAGTTGCGAACTTTAATAATTACTCACCTTTTACATTGATTATAGTTTGCCAAGTGTATTCGCGCGTTTCAGAATTCGACAAATTGGTTGAGGTGATGAATGTTTGAAGGGCATACGGTTGAATTTCGAAACGACTTTTGAAAACAACATTGTAAATACACTCTCATAAACCTTTTCCTTTTGTACACATGCCAAAAACTGCCGAAGAAAGCTGATTTATGCCATATGCACTTTCTCCTACTATTTTTACATCTAACTCGGCGCGTCTCAGATGAAACTGAATTCCTTTATTCTAAGGATGAATAAATGAAAGAATTTAATCATTTATTTATTAAATTAACGGTTTAATTCTTTAAACAAGGGTTAGTATGGTACCATTTATTCTCTTGGTATTAACTAGCTAAGGATAATATTCTCTAATATTCATTACATTTTATCCTCATTATCAGAAGATATGGGAGTTAGAAATAAGAA
This sequence comes from Oryctes borbonicus, assembly GCA_902654985.2. NCBI lineage: Eukaryota > Metazoa > Arthropoda > Insecta > Coleoptera > Scarabaeidae > Oryctes > Oryctes borbonicus. Next base: position 5,102,689 of record LR736883.1, read on the forward strand.
CCAAAATTTAAAAGAAGTCTAAGAATCTATGTATATTTTTCCTCTCTCAGAGTGCTTTCAACTGCATTAATAATTAATTTTATAAATTTACAACATGAAAGTGTCCAATGAAAAAAAAGTGAAAATAAAATACCTTTTTTCTTTAAAAAAAGACCATACAGGGCGGTGCAAAATGAACAACACCCTTATCAAGTTAGCGTAAATATTTTTACATACAAATAATTACTATTTCCATTAAATGCTACATATCTACATACTTCGTTTTATACTCAAAATGATTCCTTTGTGCATTAACACACAATTGAAGTCTCTCTGGAACGCTAACAAAAACGTCAATGCCGCAACCGTCTCACATGAGTAAGTCCACCATGTGAACATGGGAATTCAATTGCTGTATACCGTAGGTGTAATCGAAATCGAAAATTGTCCATTAGTATATGGAAATATAGCATCCATGCTCATGATACAAAATTATTCCACTGTATTTTGGTCTTGATTCCTTTTTCCGCCTCACTGTCTCTAGGTTTACAGTTAGTCATACCGAAGCAAGCCGTTCTAAAGGGCACGAAACATACAGGTAACAAACATAGTATTTGCAATTTAAGCACTTGTTTGAATATATGTAACTTTTTTAACCACCTACTTTAATAATGTCAACTCCGATCGTTCTCAAAATTACTTGCAATGTCATGTTTTGCAACTGCATCACATCGCATTATTGCGAATCGCATGTTAATTTGTACTTGTGTTATTTTGTATTTTCTTTTTGTTACGAAAACGGCTTTTTTGACCGAGCCCAAAAATGTTCTAAAAAAAAGCTCAAAAATCCAAAAAGGGATCTGTAACAACAAACTATAATTTATTTATAAGCACTATATTACAAAAAAAAAAAGAAAACTCGAGTAATCCCGTAAATTAGTAGTAATTGTTTATCCTTAATTTAAATTTGTAGGATGTAACCGAACATTAGCTTTTATCTCAAGAATACAATGGCTTTAAGCTTGATTGCATTTCTTCAGATGCACTTGAATATAGCTTTATGTTGTGTAGGACTTATCTCAATAGATTTTTTATTTGAAAACGTTTTCTGCAAGTTGCCGAGGGAAGAGAACTGGCCTATGTACTAGGTAGGCTAACGGTATAATTGTTTGAGCAACCAAAAATGGAAACAAAACGTTTGTCAACTTTTTATTTGAGAATGCGATGACAACTTATTTTGTAAATATTAATATTGCTAAAACAACAGTGTTAACGTTTGATAAATATACTTAAGTCAGTAATAACTACAGAACGAAATAAACGTTTTTTTATTACAATAAATTACCTTATTACAAAAATACTGTAAAAATCAGCCTTTGTTTGGCAGTGAATGATTACTTACTAAATCTTTGGTTGCTTTTTCCACATTGAATGGTAAATAGCAATTAAAATTTGAGCTAACTCTATATAAGGTTCATAAAAACTTATTTTATGCAGATATTGAAATATAAAGTTTGTATCAAAATTCAACCAGATAAAACATATTTTACTATTTTATGAAATAAATAAATAAATGGTTAAGAGATCTAAGATTAGATTTTGTTTTCAATTTTATTTACATATCTTTCCAGTTCATGATGAAGTTCCTGAAATGAAAAAAAAATAAAGATTTGGGGTAAATACTGAAACAATTCATACTTACAATGGGTAAATTTCTTCTATCGTATGTTCCTGAATATTTATTAATAATTCTGTTTAATTGAAATTGTAAATCTAAAAGAGACTGAAGTGGTTGCTTATCTGAAATGGATACCGCTGTTTGCAACACATGACTTAATTTACTTTGATCAATGTTAGTACTAAGTTTTTCCGGTTCGTCTGAAACTAAATTCAATTTTAAGAAAAAACTAAGAAGCAATAGCAACATATATTTACCTATTTCTTTCAAAGCTTGTTCAACATCATCAAAATCTAATGAATCTTCTAAAAGTTCAGACGGACTTAGTATATCGCTCAACCGTCTTTTGCTATTGGGTGACCTTAAATAATTATGTAAAAAGAGCACAGGTTTTTTATACACGTATACTCACTGTAGAGGACTAGCTAGATCAGGTCTTGAAATGGAAGTCGTATCGCAATTGACAGTTAGCAAAGTATTAGTTCCTACTGGTTTACTGTTTATCATTTCTTGACTATCTTCGGATGTAGGGAGTCTAATGGCCCCTTCACTAGTAGATGGAGTTGCGTAAGAGTAATCTGCATTTTCTTTAATCTCCTCTTCTGATAATTTTTCTTCGTTCTTATCAAATGCATCAATATTATCTTGTAAACATTTTCGATTTATTGTTGTTACCTGATTTGGTGATATTACGTTAAGTGTTTCCTTACGGCGTTTCTTTTTGTTTAAAAATCCTCTTTGCCAACTAGAAACTTTTCTTTTTCTGCATGGACTAGCACGGTTGCTAGTAGTAGTACCATTTGAGCTACTTTGCACAGCTTCTTTTGAATTTGAATCATCAATTTCTGCCAGTATATCCTTCTTCATATCCATTCCTATGATATTCAGAAAGTTATTGCGTTAAATAAGTTATGTTACATGAGCTGAATAGAGGAGTTGTACATACTTCAATGTCGTGATAGTAAGAAAATAGATATGAAAGTAAAGGGCTTGTTGAAGTATGTCGACTGATATTGACCTTTTACTTGCATCACAAAAATTGAAAAACAAATCTGACATTTTAAACATAGATGAAGGGCGTGCGCGTTTGGTCAGCCTTTTATGACGCCACCCGACCGAGATACTCAACTACCTGTTATGTACTAAAATGTTGGCATTACTAATGAAGTGAGGGAGTTCGTCGAGGGAAGCGGGAACGTAGACAATCACATGGGCATGACGGGAGAAAATTGTATTGTCTGTGATGTGACGTGCATTTCTATGAATAGTGTTAAATAGTAAACCTGTCGTATTAGATAAAGGACACAACACTACATAGTTTATTATTTGACGTTGGTGTATCTTTCATATGACAATTCAACACAGAACAAAACGATATATTAATTTTACAAATCACAGATTAGTAAAATATGTGCTAGTATACAGGATATTTCACGAAACTCATTACTTAGAAGATTTAAAGATGTTATTATGAATAGAAAATTCGGAATAGGTAATTATAGCATCGGATCTATTAATTTAAAACATTTTCGCCTAAAACTATAGAAAACATAAAATAAGACTTGTCTCAATATTGTCTAGATAGTGCGTCCTAATACTTCAGCGTATTAACATCCTAAGGGTTTTACAACATGAAGCCTACTGTCAACATGAATTTACCAGATCGTGTCTTTCTCTAGTTAGTGTTTTGTTAACATTACCTGCATATTCCATTGTCTGAAGGAAGGGTGGAAGATACTGTGTAACGCTGGCTTTGCGTTCTTTCCTTTTTTTAGAAATATCTTGACATTTGTCTTCAAAGTCGCTATCCATTTCATTTTTAATTAAGGTAAACGCATAGTCTCGCAGAGAACAGGCTCTATGGCGTATTTGTTTATCTGCCGACGTTCTACAAAAAATATTTATTACAGCTTATTTATTTGTACTGTAACAAATGTTCGTTTTACTTTGCGGGATTATATTCCAATGCATTTTGGACAATTAATTCTATATCATTCAGGAAATCTTTGGCACACTCGTATTGATGAAAATCAACTTTGGTCATCATTGTTTCGAGATCCATTGGTTGCTTTATAATGGTAGGATAATCAGGTACTTCTTCAGTATCTACTGGTTTTGTAAACATATAAAATCTGTAACATTAAAAATATCGAAGACATTTTAATTTCTTGACAATGAGTACATCAAAAACGAAGAATTTTGATGTATGATAAACTGATTAAACATTCTACTTTCATTAAATATTGGAAAACAAATCTGTTATTTCAAACGTAAGTGAAACGCGCGGGGTTGACCTTTTTGCGACGTCACCGCACCTTGACAATCGACCATTTAATTACTTGATGTAAATAGAAGTGCAATTTTTTACGTTAAAAACTAAATCACTCTGAGATATATAGCGTTTTGTATTATTCACCTTCACTTGACAGTTCAATGCAGTAAAAAAGTCATATTAGATGATCAGTAAAATATGTGCTGTGATATATTGTACCACGATAGATATGGCAAATAAATAGATTCGAAATTACTAATATCGTTGGTCAATAAATATTTGGGATGGTATCATCAAATCTCGCAGTAGGACTCTTCTATTGAACATCACATGTGTCAGTGATAACTTTTTAAATCTATATAGTTTCATAGTCCAAAACACCAGAACTTACTACGACAGTAGATAACATGAAACAACGAATAATGAACACCCTTTGGATTACTACTCCGCATATGATGAACATGCAACGGTCATGTAGGTAGAGAATACAACCATGTGTTGAGTATTATTATTATGATTTATTTTTTGGTCTCTTAACTAGTTTATTTGTTTAGTTTATCTATTTATTTTTATTTATATTTCGCAATTGATACTTTTTTTGTTGAATAAACAGTTTAGGTATAGACAATCCTACAATAACCCGAGATTTTCGAGTACAAACCAAATGTGTACTAATATAGAAAGTTACACTAAAAAAACAAACAAAACTTTCATATATATCTTTCTTAGTTCACCTTGTACATGTCGAAATAATTTTAGTTGGTACTGCTGATGTGTATCTATGATTTATGTACAGGAAATTTCTTCTTATTATTAATAGTAAAGATTTTATCGAAGAATCGCACCCTACTGTCCTACCTGGTACGTGTATATTTCATATAACACCAATAATTCTTTTTTATGCTAAGTGCAGCTGAATTTCAAACAAGTATTATCTACGCTGTTCGAACACATGAAAACGTAGAAACAATATAGCATCAAAAGGTCCATTTGAATAGATACTAAAATGTTGATTTGTATAGATGGCACTATTACTATTTTCAAGTTTCATTCATACGAATAAAAATTAAGACAGCGGGAATGAATTTGAAATTGTAAGTGTGACATATTACATTCACACTGATGTAGAGATTTCATTTCAGTGGAAAAAATTACGGGGTCCAGTTAAAACAAAGTTTGAGTAGTTTCCAAATGATTATACAAAACAGCAAAATTTTTGATATGCGTTCAAAAGGACCTGTTGATCTGTTTTTTCATCTTTTCGAATAACGGAACTATTGCTACTTACAATCTGTTATTTGCTAGTTTTTTACAAATTTCCCTTAGGAATATTCTCAGCTCCCTCAGGGTGTGTTCTTCAGTCTCAAATATTTTTTGTTTTTGTTCTTCAGATAAAGGCTCGGGAGCAGGTGTTGGAGCCCTCTGTAAAATAGGCGGCGTTTTTGGCCTAACGCGTAGTGGACGTGGATGTTTTAAGCAACTATCTATTAATAGTGGTTTGAAAAAGTTGTACCGTTGTTCTTCCGTGGGGGTTCTTAATTCATAAATTTCGTTTCGATATTGTGAAAATATCTCTTGTATCTACAAAAAATGAAAATCCATGTTAAAAATACTTACATTTGTGTAGATCTGCACCTTATTTATCTATTTATATAGGTTGTTTGCATTGTAGCTCTTCTTCAAAGTAGTTACAAACTAGGACAATTGATTCAATGAGTTCAAATTTGAATTTTTCAGTATTCGAAAGACCGATTTCTAATATTACATAAATATTCGGAGTAGTGTAAAATGAAAAAAAATGTTTCCATTTTCTTACATTTTGCATACATTGGGTATGTCTGTGCAAGTCTAGCATCTCTAAAAAATGCAGCCTCGAAAGCTTTGATGCATCTTTTTTTAACTCAGACGTTATGGCAACATAAATAGGTAAGCTTCTTATTTTTCAGACTTGATTGTATATCATAATGTGCTAGTAGTACATAAGAATGAATATTGAATTTTTTAAATTTTATGCTACGCCATGCTCTTCCGTTCAGACAAAAGAATAAAAACATTGGACGTGTATGCTCAGATACAAAAAAAAGGGATGGTATATGCCTCTGCCAGCAGTCATCTTTGACTCCGATCCGAAATTCGAATTTAAAATTCAAATTTTGAATTTCAATTTTCGAATTTTGAAGCTAAGAAATTCAAAATAACAAAAACAATAATATAAACTAAACACGTTCTCAAGTGTTTACATATAGATTGCCTTGATCGGATATACTGGAAATGGAAGAAGGGATATTCGTTCATTACTCAATTTCCGATAGATTTACAAAATGAGTAACCATTCCGAATAGATCCGATCAGAGTAGGTGCGAACATAGGACCGACTCTCCATCTGTGTATGTATTTGACACAGACAAATTGGTGAGTAAAGATAATAGTCAATAAAATGAAGAGCCATTCCGTTTAAAAATAGCAGACTAAAATATAAATTATATTATGTGTAACATACACAGCTATGTGAATATGTATTAGGCACTTCAAAGAAAACCCGGTATTATAAAATCCTTGCTTATTTCGGGTAATTCCATAAACAGATGTATACACAAAGGATTATAATAAGTGGATAAAAAAAGATTTATGACAGCAATAAAATAGTTACTCATTGCAGAGCAAATATTGTATTTTTATTATTAGTTTCTTAGCGTATTGAAGTAAAACGCATATAAATCGTCAGTACCTCGCTAGATTACATCTAGGTAAGTTACTGAGTAATGGACCGTTCGATAGCGTTTGCAATTATGCCTAAAAAACGCGAACTAATCATGGCAGAACACAGCCAAATTGTATTACTTAGTACGCAAGGGTTAACGCAAAGTGCAATTTCAAAAAAAAAGTGTTCGCGATGTGCGGTTCAGATAACTCTTAAACGTTATAAAGAAACCGGGCTTTATAAAACTAGACCTATATCAGGAAGAAAACGGCGAACCACGGCATGAACAGATCGCCTTTTAGAACGAATGGCTTTACAGGACCGACGAAAATTGTCTAAAGAATTAAGTAGTGAGCTGTGGACGCGACATGGGGTTTCTATTGACCCCAAGTGCGGTAAGAAAGCGTAAAAAACGTTTGGAATGGGCCAAGAAGTACGCGCATTGGACAGAGGAAGAATGGTCGCGGTCTGACGAATCTAACAACGAGGTATGCTTCTTTTACCTTCTTTTATAGTTGTTTATTACATCAAACGTAATTTACAAAACGTAATTTTATAAATGTCTTATCTAATCATGTTTGCTGTATTTTCTTCTTTTATTGCTGCTTTTCGGACGACCGGGGGCTCAATTTTTACGGCGAAGACCCGGAGAAAAATATCTCCCGCAGTCCATCGTACCAACAGGCGTTGGCGAGATCTTTCTTTGCATGAATAGCAACCGTTACACCGAGATGCTAGAGATAACGCTCCTTGTCACCGTGCAAGAGCGACAATGCAGTGATTCACGGAAAACGGGGTGCGACTGTTGGACCGGCCGGCACAGTCCCCGGATTTATCACCAATAGAAAATTTATGGTATATTCTGAAGAAAAATATCGCAAAACATCAGTGTGGGTCAAAAGAGTAGCTTCACCAACAAATCATCAACGAATGGATCTCAATTTCCAGCGATGTATGCCGCAAATTAATTAGTAGTATGCCAAAACGTGTAAGATCTCTAATAAAAGCAGCTGTTGGACCAATAAAATATTGAAAATTTAATAAAATATCCTGTATGGTATATCTACTTTGTCGTTTTATTGGTATAAGTATAATTTATTTTTATATATCCGAAGAAAAATTGGAGGTGCCTAATACATATTCATATAGCTGTACAGTGACGAATGTTTGTGTATTGTACTTACTTGCGGTGGTAAATTGTTGTAAATATCATTGGCAGTGGCTAAAAGCAGTATTGGACTATTTGGATCTAGTTGAGATAATTGAGATAAAAATATCACTTTCACAGTATCACTAATATGATTCCACCACTCTTCAATTGAGGGAATGTATAAAATACTTGGCACGTTCCGTCTAACTTCGTTAAATACCTAAAAAATTATTAAGACGAGGTTATATATTTACTTGCTAGTTTACTGAGTACGACCAAGATTAACCCTTCGTGGACTACCTCCATTATTTTCAATTAAGGCAAATTGATTAATTTTTTTTAATTAATGTTTTAGACTGTTTATGAAGAATGTACAGAAGTGGTCAGGGTCCTAGAGTATATGAATTCGGTACACTTATACTTTTTAAAACTTTAAGCAAAAATATTGAAAAAATGTGAAGTCGTTGTCTCATCCGGAACCTTAGATGTGCTACATATACCGATTGACAACCAACATTGATTTGATAACTACACATCTAACAGTAGTTGTTCAAGTTCAAGTGTTCAGTGTCTTATCTACTTGCGTATGGTAGGCAAAAACTGATTTTATGAACATTAGTTTTTATTATACAGCAATGGCGGCGAGTGAAAGTGTGGTTCGCGAATTTAATGTCATTATGAGAATTGACATATTTTTTGATGGACAAGCATTTAAGTAGATAGGAAAGAGGGTTAATACTATCAACATTAGATATTAGAAAGTATGAGAATTCCCGAAGATTGGACACTGCACCTGCATAATAATGGTTAAATTTCATAATCGGTGTTACGCGCACAATTAGAATACTACAATATATAATATACCCTGCCAAAGAGATTTTTATCGTGGTTATTTATTTAAGTACTAGGTGAACCTACATATTTATATTTTTATTTACATATACGCACATATTCAACTCTCGAAATTATGTATGTTATTTACAGATTAGTTATACATATAGCGATTCTTCTGATTTCTGTAATTTTGAAATGTGTTCTAAGCCAAAAAAGACCGCGAAAGGATATTACACTGGAAACAAAACTTAAAGTATTAAAAAGATGTAAGGTGACAAAAATATACTATTGTTATTTTGCCGCACATCGGGCTGGTTTTGATGTTAATAAGGAAGACATCCAGATTGGATAAATGTACCCGATGACAACCCATCAAATGAAGAGCTTTTATGTTAGATGAAGCACAGCATGAAGAACAGCCTACAGTTGAAGAAAGTTTTGCAACACCTGTTCGAGAACTATCAATCAAAAACCTATCACATATTTCCAAACACTTAAGACGAGATATTTGCAATTATACAGGAAAAAGATCCAGATCATGAGAGAGATACCAAGATTATTCAAGAAGTGACTAACGTGTTTACTTGCTACAGGGATATTTTCAGTGCAAAACGGAAACTACAAAGTTAATCAACAATCATCAGCTATTTTGATAAACAATTCATATTATCTATTTGAAGTATAGTAATGTAATGTAATTTATCTCTGTGTACAATGTTTGGTCATGTTTTACGTCCGTTCATATTTTATTAAAAGAATAAGCTTTTTTGTTTGTTTACTACTTATATCTTTATTTGAACAATCGAAGAAACGCAATCGCTATGGTAATAAATCAAAAAGCTACACATTTGTTATAACAACCTAGTCTTCCACGGCCAGAGTTAGTTAAAACTAAACGTGTTCCGGATTTGGACCGACTCACTTCCATTCCTTCCATCCTTACTTTATTAAAAAGTTCATAATACATAATCCGCTGTAAAAATAAAATGCACTACGCGAATATGGTTTACTCTGTGGTTATGTATATATAAACATGTAAACAAATAAATTGGTTATGTTACATTTTTACAAGAAGCGGGGATCAGTTCGGGATAGTAACAATGTTACTCTTATGCATCACCAATCGCAGCGCAATTCAGTGGATTTCGTTGTGCGTGAAACGTTTGGTGGATGGTTCCTAACATCGGGTGTTTCTGCGTCGTCGAGTTGGAGAACAAGTGAAAGAATAACGTGTTACAAAAGGTATTAAAGATGGTGGTGGTAATATTATAGTTTGGGTTTAATTTGGAGGCAATATTTTACAATCGATGTAATATTGACAGAGAACGTTTATTTACACATTTTGTAAGAGCATGGTGTATCCAAAGGACGCGAATATAAGGTTTGTTCGCTAGGCCTACATTAATTGCTTCGAGTAACCAGTGTAAAGATATGTGCTCGTTGGGTCTCCGTACAGTTGCAGAAAAGTTAGTCGTTCGAACCCGCGCAGCTGCACTGGTGCAGTTGGAGTCTGCACTTCTTACATGCAGTCTAGAGTAGAAGCAAGAGCTGTTGAAATAAGCGCTAATTTAAATTTCAAATAAATGTTGCAATAGCTGAATATCATTTTCGACAACAAATGCACGTATTTTACGGAACAATACTGGTATTCGTGATTGCTGAGCCAAAAATGGAAATGAAACGGAACCACTGTAACGCAAACAAACCTAACCTGTAAGCTTAAGCTTCCAAATAAAACTATTCTAGTGATGTAATTTTACACTCAATCAAATCAAATAAAAAGTGCAGCCCGAACGAACAAACCTACGTATAAATTATTGAAAAAAATGCTTCACATTTGTAAGGCAGTAAAGGTAGTTATTTTGGCGAAAAACAAATATAACTCTGACACGTTTTGAACTTTTATGACGAATATTATATATAATATGTAACGCGATTGGCGATGTGGCACTTTTATTTTACTGATTTTTAATTTTTAAGTTACTCGATTAAACTGACACGCGGTAGTGATGTATTATAATCGGTAGTTACGTATTTGATATTGCTAATATTATTAGACATATACTCCTGGTAATCGTAGTCCCTTTCTAAGCGAATGATGGGCAAAATCTACACATACCTGCACACATGCTTCTTCTGGTGACACAGTACTATTACCGTGCAACGTTGTTAGATCCAATATATGAGCGTGAATGTGTTCCATATCATATAAAACAGCTGGTGCCAAGTGTGTCGTTTGTCCATAATAAGATGAGTCCCCCACCAACAGCAATTGTGCTGGTTGAATACCGGAAGAAAGCCTAACCCTAAAATGATAACATCATGCTATTAACATTAAGTACACATTCGCGCAATGTGGTATATTTTTAGCGATAATCATATATAAATAATTATTTAGTGTATACAAATGAATACACTTTTTATTTATTTTTTATTTTCAAGCACTAAAGTATCGGCACACCACAAAAATTAATTAATTAAATTCGGAATAATTATTTTAGGGATGTGTGGATTCCTGCCCACTATCAACCGGGCGGTTAAATAACAATGGGAATTCTCGAAACAATTGTTTCACAATCAGTTCACTTGTGTAGTGCGGAGTGTACCAATACTTTAGCACTTGTCATACTACCCCACAATCCTTGCTGTAATTATTTTTTACTTCAATCATAATGAGAGTGAGGACGTTCGGTGTAGTCTGCTAGCGAGGGTTGGTCAGCCAAGCGTAGATAAATTTAAAGTTATATTTTGTTAATCGTCAAGTACGTTTTCGATACGATTGTAATAGGAATTAACTATGATGATATATTTTTCTAAATTGTTCGTTGTAAATTGGTTTCGTTGGTAAGTTAATTAAAAATATATTAACTTACCTATTAATCTAGAGAAAGATCTTTCTACGTCACATGAAGTAACTGGTGTGAAATGGAAGCATGCAATTAAATCCTTATATTTTAAAGAAAAATTTTCATTCTGGGTAGTAAAAGTGTTATTGGAAATTTCTTTTAATAGCACATAATCTGGATTTCTTTGTAAAACCGCATTAATTTTATTCCGTATCTTTTCGCCAATCGATCCCTCTATACTTTTTAAATTACTAAACAATGATTCTAAGTGTTGGAGGGATTCAGTTAATTTAAAATTTTTGTTTTCTAGAAACTTGATCGTTTTTGTTACACTTGATAAATGTTTATTAATAAATTCTAATTGCTCGACTAAATTTTCTTTTACAATTAATGGTTGGACTGCTGTAACACTGGAAGCATCTCATTTTAACTTTAATACAAAAGGTTTTAAAATATGAAAGTGTTGGGTATAAAAAAATGCGGCTTCTAACCATGTACCCCATCGTGTTAATACAGGTTCTGGCGGCAAAGGTATATTCGGACACATTTCTTTATATAACTTTATCCTAGTTGTGCTTTCAATAAAATCTTTTTAAATGAGTTAATTAATGAATTAACATCGGGAAATTCTTCACGAATAAGTTCAGCAATGCGATGTATTCCATGCACAACACATGTTAGCTGTAACATGTTTGGAAAACGTTTTTTAACCTCGTTACCTGTTTTTAACATTACGCTTGCAGAATCTGAGAGAAATAGTAGAACTTTTAAGCAGTCGTCACCAGCTACATTTTTTACGCTGTTAATGATAATGTCGGTAATATCGTTTGCAGTGACACGCAATCTGATTTTTGTAACTACTAAAAATGACATTGGAGGATTTTCCGCATCCAATGTGCCAATCATTACATTAACAATACATCTTCCTTTAATGTCTGTCGTTTCATCTGCGCTTATCCAGAGATAATTTTCACCTAGTTTTGACCTGATTTAAGTTATTGTTTTGTCGAATTGCTTAGGTGGATGGGGAATATCTTGGTTGGTATATTTTTTTAAGAAACCCACGGAAAAGTGGATTCTGTAATTTATTTAATGGGATATTGGCACCAAGAAAAGCTGCGCATAAATCAATTACAAATTTTTCATGTGAAATACCTCTTCGGTATTCAATATGCCTCGTATTTTTCAGATGCCGGTCAAGAGTATATTTGCTCCTGAATCCTAATTTTGCAGAACAAATGGTGCAAAGCACTTCTTTTTTGTTAATGACAGTGAAAATGGTGCCACATTCTGAAGCAATGCTTGACATTCCCGCCATTGTTGGAAAATGATAAACTAAGAACTACTAAAATAAAACGAAAGAATACGAAACAAGCAAATATTAAATAAGGTTATAATAAAATTATAAAACGAAATATAAACTCTAAAGAATACTCCAAAATATGAGAGTACCTACTTACTTCTATTTATTTCTACTTATTTCTCCAGACATCAATTCATTAAGGAGTAGGTAAATACAAGTGTGTAAATTAGAACTAAATAAATACTTGGAATAAATATTTGGAAATCGTTCTTAATTACATAGTCACTAATGGACAGGATGTCTCAAAACGATTTTCCCACATAGTATTTACACGAAACACCATTTGCATTGAAATTCAATATACAGGATGTTTCAGGTTTTATATTGAAAAAGTAAAAATATAGGTTCAGGGCACCAAATTTAGAAAAAAAAACTTTCAATGAAGCTGTATCTAGAAACGCTTCGTTAAATAGTTACAGTCCTTCAAAGATACGAAATGGTAAAGTCAATCACATCTACTGTATTTTGCATTGAAACTTTTTTTGAAGTGGAATTTTGTAATAAAAATTGAAATAGTTAAGCATAGGAGGTGCATCTATATATGTAAACACGTTTCCAGATTCCAGGAAAAGTTAATTACCGGCTCGAGTCCGACGAATACGGTCAATGCAAGCGGCCGCCGCTGTTCCCACACGCATTTAGGCTTAGTAGTAAGCTGCTGTTACACAAGTCCTGGCACGTCGTTAGTGTCATTCTCAATATTTAGTTATTGCGTATTAACGCTAAGCAAATATGCCGTAAACTTATTCGACCAGTGAGTATGCCGATATTGTCTTTATTTCCGGTTTTTGTAATGGAAATGCATTTGCTGTTCGTCGTGAATATGCATTGCGATATCCAGATAGAAAATTGCCGTGCACATCAGTTTTTAGTATGACTTTTAGCAGGTTGAAAGAAACAGGATCATTTGCTGTAGTACATTATGGTGAAGGAGGTTTTGTACGCAAAACGAAAGGAGAACAGCCAACATTTTAAATTACAGTGACGAGAAACCTAGATCGAGTGTGAGAAGAGCCGCTAACCATCTACAAATAATATCTAGGCTTGTTTGGAAAACGCAGGGAACCGATCAGCGCCATCCTTACCACGTTCAGTGTGTTCAAAGCTTATTACCCGATGATTTTCCACGTCGAAGGGTATTTTATGACTGGTACAAAATGATCCACACTTCCTAGAAAAGATTTTATAGTCAGACGAAGTTACGTTTACAACAAGAGGCATCCTAGATCAGCGAAATTCTCATATTTGGGCATCTGAAAATCTACATACAGTATGTGAAAATAATTTTTAACACTAATTTCGGTGCAATTTGTGGTTGGGGATACTGGCCTCTCCTTTTATTCGACCATATTTTCCTCCCCTTAGATTAAATGCGGATGGATTCTTAAACTTCTTAGATAACGGTTTCTACGATCTTTTTATAATATTCCTTTAAATCTTAGACGTGAAAGCTGGTTACAACTAGACGGCTGCCCTACCCATTATGCTAGGAGTACACTACAATGGTTAAATGTACACTACCCTGAGCGATGGATCGGCCGTGGAGGATCTGTTACTTGGCGTGCACGATCGCCACATGTAACGCCGGATTTTGCTATTGCCACAAGTGTACGAACAACCGATGAGACATTAAAAAATAGAGTTGTTCAAGCTTGTACAGAAGTGATTCCCGAACGGTGTTATTCGTTCAGTAATTACAAGATGTAACGCCTGCCTTCGGACTGGGGGAAAGATTTTTAACAAATTCTTTGAAGCTTTGTCGTTACTGTTAATAATCTCACATGTTCTTATTATGTATTCTGTTTTTCACGCTTTTTGCTGGTTTTACAATAAGAATTAATTGTAAGAAGTAATTTCCTTGGCAGGTCACAATTACCAACTATGAGTTTTGCATCTGTTTTCAAATTAGAGATAAAAAACTGAAAAACTGAATTTAGACTCTTATCTTTCAAGGACTGTAGCTATTTAACGAAGCGTTTGTGGATACAGCTTCATATGAAGTTTTTTTCTTATTTTGGTGCCCTGAACTAATTTTTTTTTTTATATATGTATATAAGTCTTTATTTGGTCTGTATTTAGTCTGAATAGCGTTTTTTTTAATACAAACACAATCACTAGAGAAGCGATCGCTTTTTTATAAATTATACATATGTTGGTCCAACTTGCATATCATGGTAAAACTTAAGCTTTATGTTAAACTTACTTAGCTAAACGTGGGTTAACTCCATGAGGGAAAGTTTTCTGGAAAATAGAAAATACATCTTTGAGAGCATTTTCTAGAAGAGGTTTCAAAATTAAAAGTAATTTTCTTCCAAGGCGCTGCCCTGTCCTATGAGATGATGGAATTAGTTGAGACTTTGCCCGCACGAAATCAATTTTTTCTACCTTAAATATAATAATTATAATATGCAGAACATTTTTGAAACCTACTTTTACTAACCTTTACGTTTCCAGGATTAAGTAATAACTTATAATCCGAGTTATAAACTTGTGGATATGTACGACGAAAGCTGTGAATAACTGCTTCTGAGCACAATGCTCTCAAATCCGAACCACAATACCCAACTGCACTTTCGGCCAAGTAATTCAGCAGTTGATTACTAGGCCGTGATACCCATTGAGAAACATGAACACCTAGAATTTCCTCTCTTTCCTATAAACACGTTAAACGTTATAAAATCAATAGCGCCATATACCAATGACTAGGAATACAAGGCAAAAAATTTAGATTTCGACTGTTTTAAGGTAGTTTAAGGGTTCCGCAAAATTTATCTGTATCAGTATAAAGTATAAATTCATGTAGAATATATTTCTCTTTTAGTACTTCAGATACTTTAGTTTAAGTTTTGAGTACAACGTTGTCTATTACTTTATAAAAATAGAACTCATATTTTTAGTATTTTATTGTATCCAAGAAGAGTCAAAGAATGTTTATGTCAAAGTATGACAGATTGATCACCGAGTAGTCTAGAAACATGGGATTTCTCCTTCCTACCAGAGACGTCGAATATATGCGAATAACGAGTATTGAATCAGAGTCTCCGCTCGCAGCAATGCAGTGCGCTGTTAGATACCAGTGTTTTAGCGTTCTATTCAATTATGTTCAATGCACGTAGGATTAAAAAACGACCACTTGCCGATGAAGTAAATTATTCAGGAATTTACAGACTTAAAATACAATGGTGCGAAAGTGATGTTTAGTTTGCAATATACCGTTGTTGTGTTGGGGCAAAACAGAGTAAACGATGCACGGCACCAGTATAAACAAATGGCCTGCGACCCAGGAAAGAGTTTTATTTTGAGTACATTTTTATGGTGATGGCCTGTAATTTGCAATTTACTCTCTTTAACAAACAACCATTTTGCCGCTTCCGGATTTGAATTCGTGAAGGTGTGTTTAGGAGTTTAGGTGATAATGCGCTAGTCTATTTGCAAATTATAACTCTTAAGCGGGTGCTTATTATTAGTTTTTTATTTAGCGTAACTTACATTATTTTAGTAGCATTACTACGAAGCGGCGAAGGTGACGACACTGGTGCGAAGGAGAAAGCGGCGCCTCTGCTGATCACTGAACATTTCTGAATATTCTGATAAACGTGTTAAATATTTTATTATCAAGATCACAGATAATAAATAATTTGTAGTGTTACGATATTTATTGAATGGTGCATGTCTTTATATTTTTGCTTCTTACTCTTAATCCAAGTTATCGTTTCGCTTGAAGCAACATGAAATCATTACCAAAGACGTTTAAATTAATGCGTTAATAACAAACTAAAATTGTTTTGTTGATTGATCTTTCATTTTTGATTAGTATATGCGAGATAATGTTTTCTCTTTTTACAACATTCAGTCATCATATAGGGTAGATCTGTGTACGTTGATTCTACTTGTATCTTGATCATATCTGTAATATTAAATCATGCGTGTTTGAATTGTTAGAAGTACCCCGACGATCGACTCAGTGTTAAACCAGAAGGAATCTAAAGGTGCTTAATCGTTAGTACATGCATCTACAGCAAATCAATTTTATTTTGAATAATCTTAGGGGCGCCGGTTAGCTTACCTTACTACAGTTGTTCGAAGTTACGTCCGTTATAGATGTGCAGCGGTCGCAAGCGAAGTGCGCTATAGACTCGCATACCAAATTGTTGCATCGTTGCGACTACTATTTACGCGTTGTTGTAATTCTTGCACAATATTAATTTCATTTCCGTATTTTGTTTCCCCAAGTAAGTCAACTGGATATAAATTAAAAAAACAAAACACAACGAAATAGATAAAGATCAAGTCAAAGAAAACTACATAGTTTGAATAACAAACTGTAAAACCTAGTTTACTAGATTTTATATTTTATTTCTTCGGAAATAAAAAAAAAAACAAGAAAGAGGTGGTGCTGGCCTGCTTATAATACAACGGATAACGGACAGACGGTTGTAACCAATCGGTAATAAGCACCGATTATGTAACTCTGCATATGAGTTTATTTCCCAGAATTGTAATATAAATGTATAAAACTAAATAAATAGGCTTTATAAAAACGGTTTTTGTTTAGCGTGTGGTGTCATAAGTTAAGAAAATACCAAACTTGCTGAAAGTACACAGACCTTCCCCATATCGTTTTATGTGGGATGTTGGTATCTAGTGCAATAATTGCAATGTGCAAATATATCGTACAAGTAATGTATTTTTCTTACTTTTTTTGAAGGTAGAGGAAAATATAATTCTCTATCAAACCGTCCGGGACGTCTCAACGCGGGATCAATTGCATCGATGCGATTTGTTGCCCCAATTACAATCACTTCACCTCTATTATCTAATCCATCCATTAAGGCTAAAAGCGTGGATACAATACTAGCATGTATTTGGTCCTGTCGTGATGAACGAACTGGTGCTAATCCATCTAGTTCATCAAAAAATATTATAGAGGGCTTCATTTCACCTGCCTAAAATTATATTATTTAATAGATAATTAGAAAGGGAACGCAATCGCTATCAACTGCTATATCATTTCCAAATAATGTATTTTGATGATGTGTACAGATTCTGTTGCAGTAAAATGTTGGAACATCAAGTATGTAATAATCTTTTTGACGATAAAAGCAATACCACATATTAAATAATATACAGATAGGAAACTTCCGAAAATTATTTTGAACGCATGCGTGAATGGCCATATTGTAAATCGGGTTATGAAATTCCATTTATTTACATTTCAAATTGTGTGTTGTTTTATAATTTAATCTTTTGTTTACATTTCGCAGGTGTAGTGATTTACCTTATACTTTTAGTTGTGCTTTTTTGTGTAATTATGACCCTAAGTTTATAGTTTTATTTATATTAATAAATCACTCCAAAGAGTATTTCATTACATATTTAATAATGACACTGCTAGGAGGGACACTTAGTAGGATAGAATTAGTGTATTTGATTTTCCGAAAAAATCAGAGAAGTGAGAATATTATAATAAATGTTAAAACACTATTACTTTAAATAAACGTAAAGTATATGCATAACTGCCCTATTGTTACGTACAAAGCATTAGGAGAGAAGACATTACAGCATGACCATAAACAGTTACGTCTCATGAAAATGATGATTCATTTTAAAAATATGATTTTAAACAACTTAAAAATAAAGGCACCAACTATTCATACTTCAATAATAAACAAGATAAAGACATAGTCAAGAAGATAAAAATACAGAGGCTAAAGTGGCAAGATAACAGCAATAACATATGTGACCTAGGTTTCAAGAAGCTGAAGAATTAACCAGGGCACAAGTTACAAAATGAAAAAAAAGGTGTACAACAAGGAACTCTGCAGACACATACGAAAATGTGAATGTATGGAGATGGGGATTGATCCACCCAAGAAGAAAGGATCTAGAAAGCTTAAAAAGAAGCCGCGCAGGTCCACAAGGGGTATTTAGCTATTATATATATCCTTATTTACATGACCATAAACAGTTATAGATCATAATATTACTTCTGTTATTTTAATTTAAACCTTTGGTGTAATATTAGCGAATTGATAACCCTCCACATTTCTGCAAATGCAATTTTTATGGTTTATGTAATGTAATAATTTTAAATATTAAATTTTAGTTATGGCTACCTTAAGACAATTTTGCTTGTAATTACATAGATTATTTCAACCAAATTGCATTTGTTTAATATTGTTACGTATAGCGGCCCCTTGTAAAGGGACATACTGTATCCTCTTACGGTACAGCAATAGGAAATATTAAACAAAAAAACAAGCTTAGTGGATAACTGTATTAGCTTTGTTTTGTGTACGCAACGAAAACAATGACAAAATCTGTTATTTTTTATTAATAAATAATACCCAAAATTCACTTAAAGTAAAAGTAGTAAAAAAATAGGACGTAAGATAAAATAATATGCAAAAAAAAACGAATACTAACTGTCCTATAGAGTTGCGAAAATCATATATTTCATATAATTTTTGTTGACGAATATATATCGCGTAAAACTAACTACCTACTATGCTCGCTACTATCTTTGAAGGTAGTAGCGAGCAACTTCGCACGAACTGCATTTTAATTCGCTTATACTGTAGTCGTCTGCATTTGCATATTTGGATGTTTTCTTCTGCGGAAATTAGAGCGTATTTGAGCGAAGTTATTTGCCGCAATTAAAAATGATATTTCACGTGGTTTATTAGATATAAATATGTACTGTTAAATACACATGCACAACAGGAGATTATAGTGGCAACATTGTAAACGATCACAATGGTAAGTTGCAAGACATTAAAAAATCGTACGCTAATTGCACTAAGTAAAAAATGAGCTTACAGCCTACAAACACGGTACCAAAAATAAGATTATCAAAGGAATGAATAACCCGAACGTTAAAATGGGATATGTATGTACGTGGTAGAAGATCTCGGGTTAAGCAATTCTTTTGTTAATCGTTGATTGACACAGCAAGTGGTCAAAGTCTGATTTCACCAGGAATACATGTATAATCATAAAAAAACTAGACAAAGAAACTAAAATCTCGTCACAGAAGTTAGTTCCATAATATTGGAAATCTTGCTATATTATTTTTACCAGAAAAGCATCGAAGATTGAAGTGAAACTCAGATAAGATGAAGTGGGATATAACTAAGAATTTCAATTGTTTTTATTTCGGTCTACAGTTAAAAAAAATGCAAAAATATGATTGAATTGAAACATTATACTCAGTAAAAAGTGCACAAATCATAATTCCAATCACGAACGTAGTTTATATATTAAAAATTAAACTTAATATTAAAATGGCAAGCTCAGCTTAAATATCGTCATGGTGACGCTGTGAGAGTTATTTACAATGAAAGCTTAAATATCGTCATGGTGACGCTACGCTGTGTGAGTTATTTACAATGTAGTGAAAATAAAATAAGGTCATATCTCGCAAAATTCTCTTTAATAATTAGTCTTACTATGAGTAATACAAAGAATAATTAGTAAGATATTTCATTTAATCTCAGCTCAATTGGTAAAAAGAATACATCGTTTGAAAGAATCAATCTAACCCAAATGTTAACAATTACTTTAAACAGAGAAACAAATATGCTAAAGACAGTAACTTGGTAAATGAATATGTGCAAAAAAATCCTTAGAGGCGAAGAATATATATTTAGAAAATGATTTAATTTCAAAAAGCAAAAAAAAAACCGATCTAAAAACTAATAGTAGCGTGTGACAAGATGAAGTTCCACGTTCGATGCAACTAAAAATTTTTGTAATTAAATAGCATATTAATTTCTATTAAATTACAAGCAGAAAAACTATGTAAGTTATGTTACTATAATGAAATTAAAACTTACTAGATGTTTTTAACAGAAGAAACATTTTTGGCAACGAATTGTATAATGCGACCTTATTATTTTATGTAGTATGTATTATAGATAAACTTATTAAAAGTTTAATATTCTCTGTGTTATTCAATAGTGATAATAAGTAAGCGGTATGTGAAATGGGCCATTATTATTAATAATCTGACAAATTTTCGTATTTATTCTATTCCTACTTTTTCAAATATCGATAGTTGCAATACTTTATAGTACATCTTGCCCGGGACGGTCAAAAACTGCTATCACTACTTACATCGGCAAGTTTACTAATTAGTGGCGGTCTCAAGGTAATATTTGCGGAGAAAGTCGTTGTATACGTTAACTTCACTGTATTACATATTACTTTTTTTTGAATGATATATCGCAGTGATAGAATGCCATTAAACCTACTTGCTCAAAAAGTAAACGCAATTGCTTTTCAGATTCTCCAATCCATTTACTTAAAAGATCTGCCCCTTTACGCATAAAAAACGAGATTTTTCTAGAACCAAAACAACATTCGTTTGCCAAAGCTCGCGCAATAAGAGTTTTACCAGTACCTAAAATAAATAATGTGTACTATAATGACAGTAACTGATGACCATTGATTATAAAAACATACCCGGTGGTCCATAAAAAAGTACGCCCCTAGGTGGTTGAATTTGAAATTGGTCAAATACTTCCGGATACATCATCGGTAGTAATACCATTTCTTTTAAACATTGGATATGTGCATCTAAACCTCCTACTGAACTAAATCTAATCCTAGTATCTAAAGTTTCAGGTCCAATGGGAATAATCTTACTTCCACCAGCACCTGATTTTAGTAGTTGCTGTTCGTTCTTTGAATGAGGAGCTTTAGAGTTTTTGCTAAAAAGAAATGCTTTCATATAAATTGAATTTGCTTTTACGAAAATTACCTGTATTTATTACGACATCTATCTTCAGAATCTGATGTATCTGAACTCGTAGGTGATCTTTTTCGTCTATAGCGTCTTCTAGATCTCAATTTCTCGTTCCTGGAAGGTATAGCAGCTCTTTCTATCACTAAAAAAGTTATTATTAAGAAATGTTTGAGATATATTATACTAAATTTACATGTAGTAGCAGACTGTTTCGGAACTCTTTCTCTTAAAGAATACACTCTCTCCTCTTCGGATGAACTAGAAGTGTCTTTTTAATAATATGAAAATAAGCAAAGTTATTCATCAATAATATTGAAATTTAATTCATTCCAAATATGTCTAATGCTTCACAATATTAAACACTATATTATTGTTTACCTAAGATCTTTTGGGTGCTTCTTCTGGTTCTTCTAGGGGAAAATGTATCATCCAAAATTGTAGCAGTTTTACGGGTATTTACTCCCTGTGTATCGCTCTCGGAAGATTGATCCTTTGTTCTTCCTTTTACTAAAATCATTGTTGTTGCTTTTATGTTGGAATTGCATGCTAAAATAACACAAATATGCATTTGCGAATATCCCGGGTGACTCACCGAAAACAAAATAGGCGCAGTATTTTCAAAACTAATGTGGATAACATATCCATTCATTCATTTTTCAGGCGTTGGGATCAAATTGTAAATGCATATTTTTAACACCCTCTAGAAAATAAGGTCGCACTGCTGATGATGAAGATTTAGAATACGTCACGCGTCGCGGTGTAGATTAGTGGAATGCTCGTCGGGGCTTCGATCGATTTGTCAACGACGTATAGGTCGAGATCCGCGATGTTGTGTTATTTTGGTTGTTCTGATGCTTTCAAGTATAAGTAATCGTATAATAATGATCAGTTATTTAATCATTGTAAAGCCAAGTAAGTGCCGGGTGCCCGAATCCAAAGATAACAAGCAAACTGTCGCGATGGTAATGGCAGTACCGGTGGCGGTCATAACAACGATCAAATACAACCTATAGGATGCATACGTTGTTGCACCATCTTGCCACGTTTCATCAAAACAATCTATATTCATATCTGTATTAAATGTCATTTGTTTGTCAAAATTATGTTAACTTTAATTCAGTTTAGTATTATTTTAGCATTAATTCACTTAAAAATAATGTTACATAGATTTAGAATACATTTGGGTGTAATATTTCCAATATACCGAACATTCAAGAACATATTTGTATTCGATTTCATTTTCTCGTTAGAATTCCCGTTCTAATTTTAATTTATTGTATTTGAATAATAAACTTTATTTATTAAATATTTTAGCTACTTGCAATACCCTAAAGAGAGAGTATTGAATTATTTAATGTTTTAGGGATTTATCGTTGTAGATTATTTCGTTTTCTTTGGTGATTATTTTCATTTAATTTTATATTTCGCTTTAAAATAAATAAATTTTACGATAGTTAATTTATTTTGCTGTGCAGGTACATTTTCAGCAGGAACTGAGATCAGTTGTAATAGTTTGTTTCGTTATGCTCATGCATGTAAATGGCGGACCGTGACTGACACTGAGCTCTTATATTGTAGAGGGTGTTAACGTTTTGCCCTGAATCACCGTGTATTATTCAGATGTAATCAAACAAATGGAGTTGATTGAAAATTTAAGACGGTAACATACCTTCAATTTTAAGTTTCGCAGTATCTTTTTTATTTTCCTGATTATTTTGTTTTTCGCTTTCGGTATTTTCATGTGGTTGATCATCATCTTCAACATCTTCAACTTCATCTTCAGCGCCATCTTCTTCATCACCTTCCAGATCTTCATCCTCGTGTTCTTCTTCTTGCTCTTCCTCCTCCTCCTCGTCTTCTTGTTTTGAAATGCTACTTTTGGATAAACGTCCATTTACTCTTGTTGCAATGACTTTTTCTTTATTATTGCTGCTATAAATATCCCGATGACCTCTTAAAGATTTCTTTGTCTTTGCTCTAACTTCTTCATTTCTTGACCTTCTTCTACGTGTATTAACATCTGCAGTTTCATAATCATGAAGATATTTTGTATTTTTTTTAATTTCCCTTCTTGTAGGCGTACCGTTTATTTCATCCCTGACGTTCCTTCTAGTGTTATCCGGAAGACGGCGTGCAGTTGTATTACAACGGGTCTAAATTTAACAAATCTTCAGATATTAATACATCTTACTTTCCGCTGTGTATAAACTACCTGTACATCTCGACTATCTTCTTCGGAGTATTCAGCATTCGGATATCCCTTTTTTGGCATTTGGTCGGTTATCCACGACATTTCTTTAAATTGAAAGTTTTTTTGCCGAGTACTTCGACGAACACCTGTAAATTTAGTAGAAGTATGTACAGGGCGTTCATATTTCAGCCAATAGCGCATATCTCCGTTAATATTAGCCCTAAAAAATAATTTGAATTACCAAAACTGTGTGTCGCTGAACCTTTCGAATTTGATTCTAAAACAACTGAAGTAGAAAGAATATACAAGATGTCCCATTTGAAATAGTTGAAATAACATGAATCAAAAATGGCAATAATTTCGATGGCCATCTCACAGGCGCTAGTTGATAAAAACAATTTTTCAATGCATGCGAAAACTCCACGAAATATTGAAATCACCTCTCCGTGGAAGGCGGTTAAGATGATATCGGTCATTAGGAACAACGGAATTTCTCAAAATTTTCAAACTATCTCAAAAATTAAGACAGATGGGCATGGGAAATATTGCAAAAAGTGAATCCAAGAGAGGCATCCGAGAATGTAACAATATAGTGGATGTCCCATAAAAAAATAAGTAGGAAGCATTTCCTGTCAAATCGGAAGCGAAAGAAGTGCGGAAATGTTACAATAAATTTGTTATTTTTAA
This sequence comes from Oryctes borbonicus, assembly GCA_902654985.2. Taxonomy (NCBI): domain Eukaryota; kingdom Metazoa; phylum Arthropoda; class Insecta; order Coleoptera; family Scarabaeidae; genus Oryctes; species Oryctes borbonicus. The sequence goes on from LR736883.1 coordinate 5,127,136, forward strand.
CTGCTCATCAATTCCTGACGAAGATTAACCGGAAACGTTGTTGAGAAAAAATATAAATAAATGAGAAAGACAAAATTTTACAACATGAACAAAAAATGAAATAAAAAACTATAAAACGATAATAAACTATAACAAATAAATAAAAAAACTAAACCTAAATTATGCGCTGGAGCACTGCAGAACTGAAATACTTCACTACTACTTGGTATGGATGGATGTAGAGGGACATTTTTATGTTTTGACTTCCCGAGACACTTTCTACCACTCGCTAACCGTGCGCTTGGATTATTGTAGGATTCGCAGATAGATTTTATTACTCGCATTTTAGTTTATGATGGGTATTCCCAATAAACGCGGTTCTGTGCTTTTATTTGCTGAACCTAAGTACTTGGCCTTGCCACGCGGAAGATAGTATCGATATTTAGTCGTTGCCAGGGGGGCGAGAAAACACGAACGAATATGAACTGTACATTGTAATTTGCCACTACGATTTTTTTACTTATTGCCAGAGCTGGCACTTTCGTCGGCCCAGGACTGGATTCGTTGTTGTACGTATAGTGGTTGCAACCATATAAGAAAATGACACCAATCAATGATACTCGTAAACAGCCCCATTAATCTGTGTAGGATCGTATTAAAGAGAAATTATTGTTATTCTTAATCCACTCAATACTGAATGAGATTAGGAAAAGTTTTGAATTACAGGTTTTATGCGCATATGTATGCGTAATTTGTAAGAGTAAATATTTGGACGTTTAGAGTTTCCTGCAGCCAGTAGCAATACATACAAATAACTATTACAATGTGTATTCTTGATTTCTTCTGATATAAAACGTAGTGAGTGCTGTTTATAATGTGGAGATCGTGAAAGATAATTTTAGCGAAGTGGAAGATGAACCTTCTACAGAAGATCAAATTATGGACGTAGAGAACCAATTAGCTCTGAACCTCTGAGAGAAAAAAGGTAAAACGCATTTGCCAAACGATGTGAAGAAAATTGTTTTAAACGTATACAATAGTTTGAAAGAGAAAAGAACATTTTGATATCGAAGCAGTGATTCTGAAGTAAAATTGTTAAATAAAATTCCTTTCAGTGCTATAAGAAAAGTTGTTGTAATTAGGATCAAGAAACGAAAAAAGCGAAGGAATTTTGGCCATTTTAGGTCCATACAGGAATTTTTGAAATTATAAAAACTAGCAAATTAGCACAATAGTGTGTTGTTTTTAATGCTAAGCAGATCTATGAAATGTATGCAGACAAGTGTATCGATGGTTAGATCGTTATGGAACAATAAGATATCCTTCTTTTCAAGATGTTATTTTTCCATCACGTGCCTGACAATGTGGATTATTTCTTTTAATTATTTGCGTTGTGTTATTGAACCCAGCATAGTGCTACAACTTTACTGTCATATATATAGGTTGACCGGTACATAAATGTATTCCTTCAAGGATGTGTTAGTAGAGCGCATTTGCAATCGAATGAACCATAATATGCATTATATAGTTCCTGCGAGTTTTTAAAATATTGTAATCTTTGATTTTTTTTTAAATCCCCCCTTATTACAAGCTGTTTTGTATTAAAATTGTTAATTCTCTAGGACTTTTTTCTGTTTTGTATTTTAATATTCTCAAAGAAATCCTAAAAATTATAATATCTGGAAAACTAACAGTTGTGTAATGCATATTCATTCGACTGCACATAAGCTCTACTAACACATTATTTGCGTACGGTGATCGAAAGCGCAAACTCTACATATTACTTTAATGTGCTCCGTCATACGTCACATAATAGCTTGTCTATCAAAACGTGCGGTCAGTTTTAGTGAAGTGTGAGATGCTAAATGTAACATTATAACAAATAATAGAAATCAAAGAAGTACCCTAGCCTGGCAACGATTAACGAACAATTCTGTTACACTTCAAGATTGTTCTGCTCATAGTGATAAAAATGTGATCATAGTTTTAATGATCAATGTCTTATGTTGGTATGGTAAACAATAGCGTGAAAACAACAAACCGCTTTCGTTTTAACAAAATTAAATCAGAAGATGCCTAGAACAAAAAACATATTTTGTTACACATCATAGTAAGACTATGGAAATCGTTTAGCTATGCAGTCTCCCATAGCGCTGCTGCGCACACCATCTCGTGGTAAGCAGTCAAAGAACTGCTCGAGCGATGGCTTGGGGAACAGTATACGGTTTATGTCGCTGCTTTCTAAACGGCGTTGTGTCTTTTTTGCGCCAGAGTACGCCAAGAGATGTCTGATTTGTCCTTCCGAATGTTATGGTATTAACTGCGAGCCAAACGGCGATACAGGATGGAGCGATAACGCTCTCGGAACCATACTGATGACGCCGCATTATTTTTTTGGTTAAGCTTTCGTTTTAAATATTAAGTGCAATGGCCTAGAATGTTTAGTTTATCTTAAAGCGCTTGAGCTTAAGATGTATTTTCGTGATATTTCTTCGGTTGACTTCACAAGTAAGGAGGCGGTTATAAAACAAAAACTATTATACTCAAAAATATAGAGACGGGCCAAGAAAATAAAAATAAGTCAGAATAGTAACAATGTTGGTAAAGAAGTACCAAGGTGGCAAGAAGGCGGGTTAACTATACAAACCTTACAAAAATAGGAGAGGCAAACAGCATTAAACGTTTACAAGCTCTCTTATAGGGACAAATAATTCAATAGGGTAGGTGATCAGTTAACTCCGGACTGCGAACAAATCGGACAACGAACAACTTAGGATCGGACGATCAAATATTTTAAGGAGAGTAGAGGATACCACGGCAGGGGTTTTAAAATGTACTTAAACCAAGTTGAGGTCAATAAAAATGGGAATTTTCACAGTGATAATGCCTCTCAGAATTTTCAAAAAATACCGCAGAGGAAACAAAGGTAGTCGGTATTAAACCGGTTCTTTAGTGTCTCACTAACACACACACAAAACTGCATGGAGTGTGTATATACTTTTCTTTTAATTTAATCTTGAATGTACCTTATACATATTTGAAATAAACAGATTGAGAACCATATATCTTATTTCAGTTTTTGGACCTTTAGAACCAATGGATCATCGGTGAATGGACAATGTCTTAGGACAGATTATGTTGGTTAACCGATCATCCACTTTAATGAGTTGCCTGTTAGTAAAGTATTTGTCAGAAAATTCTTAACAATTAAATATAATGATTCTTCCAAATATATTAAATCGATGGAGCATAGTAGTAACGTGAGAAAGAAGCGGAGCTTTGGAAACCTTTCCATACAAATATCTGAGAAAACTAAATTCTATTTAAATTTTTCTGGAATTTGCTTTACTTGATCTATGGTGGAACCCTATGCATGACGTTTACATCATTTGTATTATGTGCAGCGATAGTCTATATGTCGTTTAGAAATCAACACATTTGCACACCTTATTGTAGATCGATCAAAAAAAAGTAGACTTCAATCACAAGCTAATCAAACGTAAATTGAGTAATAGGAAGAAATCCCCGATCTATTTGATTGACTCTGACTCCTATACTTGTTCAGAGTACCATTCAGTAGAGGTTCTAATATAGAATACTACTGTTGAAAGCAACACGTAGAATCCTTTTCTTCTTTTCCTGAGGATCTTGTTTTAGTCTTGTAGAAATTCGAGCTTCCAAGTTAGTAATTACCTAAAGATGAGAAGCGCTAATTTCCTACTTTGACAGATGTCTAACCTCACTTTGGTATCCCAGTAACTATAATACAAATTGTACTTACTGAAAGAAATGAATTTACAACAGTTTTGTAAAATATAAACAGTTATAACGATTAAAATGTCTTATTTTCGCTGTATAGTTTTCCTATGAAGAGAATTAACATAAGTTTTTTTAATATTTGGAAGTTTTTTTACTACTACAGAAGTCAAACTTAAGTGCTTACTTATGTATGAAGTAGTGAGGAGTGATTTCCGTTCCAGGCAACTGCTTGTATCTACTATATTTGCCAATAAAGTGATATGGTGGTCTCTATCTTAGCATGTTATACATATCTACGTTTGATAAATGTATGTGAGGGTAATTATCTTTAGTCACCTACGACGTGTTTAAACTTCCGACAACTACATCTAATAGTGAATTCGATTTATTTGCACTCGGTGCACACTACAAAAATTCAGCACTCTGTTAGTATAATTGTTTATAACAGAGAATTTTGACAGTTTCGAGTGGTTTCGATTTTCAGGCTTAGTTTTTCCCATATTTGCAACAAAAGGTGAGGTGAGAGTTCGAAAAAATGCAACAGGTGTAGGTTCGGTACATTTTTCGGGCAAGTTTTTCAGTAAATAAAAGCACTTGTCACTACAGTGCGTCAGTTAATCTGAGAGTAATTATAAATCGACTGTACAAATTGCACTCAATTTTTTTCACCGCAGAGCTAATGCAGTAAATCGAATTCGCTACAAGAAAAGTACACTCACCAACAGCATCACTATCATCTGAATTGCACGTCATTGGTGATCGATCAACATATGATTTGGCGATAAGTGGACGTAAAGAAAGGGCTGTTCGTCTTTCAACTCGTGCCATAATCGAGCTCCTATGCCGTAGATGTCTTCTACCCCTAAAATAATTTTAGAAGTAGTCAAGATATCAATTGCTTTTTTAAAGAAATATTCGTTACTCATATTAGGGTTAACCGATTCTAACAATCTTGATCTCGTTTAAAAGAGCTGTATTTGGCCTATCAAATGCATGAATTGTAGCCTCACTACTACAGGGCATTATTTGACTTTATAACAAATAAAGTAGTTTTTGGTAAACATTATGTCCTACATAGAACAATATGATTCTTTTGGCGCGAAAAAGTAGGGAATTAAAAACTTAAGATATCAGCGAAAATCGCGTCTCGATATCTAGAGATAGTAACAAAAAAAAATTGTTACATCTGGACCATCTAATTTTGCTGACTGTCTGCCGTTTTATTTAAACTTCTAAATATACCCAAATTAGTAAAAATAAAAAAATATACCCCATTTCAAAGATAATTGTTTATTTCAATGTCTTATAAATATACAAAAGCGATTTCAATGTGAAAGAAACAATAAAAAAATGATTAACCTAATAAGCGAATTCTGAAAAACGAGTAGGTCTTAAATAATAAAAGAGGCAGACTAAAAAAAATCACACATTGTGACAATGTCGAAAAGGCACATGTCGTTTAGGCCATTTTGTTAATGCTTTTAATTTTCTTCCATTGCATTTTTAATTATGAAAATATGGATTTTATAAACCAAGAAGCATTTGACATGATAGGAGTTTATTTTGAATACAACTGTCGTTGCGAGGGCAGTTTCCAGACCAACGCCACCGCAGTGTCGGTTTTTCTTCGGCTAATACATTGATTCCGAACAACAGGAAGTGTTCCAGCTTTCCATGTTTTGCCCTATGTAGAGTTCAATTCCCACATAATTACTAGAGCTATTGCAAAAGACTTGGGCTTGTGTCAAACTACCGGTCCAAATATTCTTACAGGTGTTACGTAAGCATTTATTTACAAAATAATATTTATACCTGGGCTAACGAAGGAAGCTGCTATGAGATTTACGTGTAAAATTCATTCGTTGGGTGAGCCATAAGTTATTGTTATCGATGCAGTTAGAAATTTAAAGTAAGGAACATACAAAGTGCAAAAACAATTCATTATTACGATTCCATTAAACAGTTTAAAAGTAAAAAAAAAAAAGAAAAATACAAAAATTTTTTTATGATTAACCAAATTTTTGCTTCTTTTAAGTTGAAATCGCTAAAAGAATGACATCCGGTTTAATTATAAGGTGTTAAAATTAATATTATCATAAAATAATTAATTATCTTTGAAATGGGGTGTATTTTTAATTTTTACTAATTTGGTTATATTTAAAAGTTTAAATGAAATGGTAAGCAGTCAGCAAAACCGTCCAGGGGCAACAAACTTTTAAATTAAATAACTAGGAAAAGATACCTTGAAAAGAAGCATATCGTTCTATTTAAAATTTTTGCGAAAAACCACTTGATTTGTTATAAAGTCAAATAACGCCTTCTAATAGTGAGGATACAATTCAATTTGTTAGAATCTGTTAAGCAAAACAGGATTTAAAAAGTAATTGACGTCTAGCCAACACTTTGGTTTAAAGGATATGACAAAATATGTTTAACGCAAAAGAAAGGTTAGAAATGAAATTTATATATTTTTGATAATTATTAATTAGACAAAACACGATGGAAATTTTGCAGACTGTATGGAGGTGAAGGTTATTATTACCTATCTTTTACAACATTTTTATCGATCAATATTAATAGATTTTGAATAATTATTTTTTTACAGGTAAAATCAACTACACAGCTTCAAAGCTGGAAAGACGGTAGTGACAATGATAAATGTAGGTATAATATATTTTCGAAATATAGAGGTGTTTTGCATACTGACGTCCTCACTACTGCCGCACTGGGCATTTAATCAACCGCCAGGAAGAATTAGCTGGACTACTGTAAACTTTCTATAGTTTCTGTATTTTTTTAGTACATAATTGCCATTTGCAAGAAATAAAGGGGAGCGTTGTTTCTCTACACAAATATTTGTTACAAGTAGAGCTGGTATTACTGTACTTATACCAACGTCGCCGGGCATAGAGAATCGAGTAGGTTTGTCGGTTATGTCCGTGACCTCGTCATATGTTTGCGCAATATTTGTATGCGTATTATAAATTAACAATGAAATTAATATCTGAATGTATAAGTATAGTTATATTACTGGTAATTACAATAGCAGAAAGTAAGTAATAGAATAAATAGTCGCTCATATGGTAATTGTAAAAATCACTTACGATCTTAAGCGGCGTTACCTGGTTATTATCGAGGATTAGATGAGGTAGAGGCGACGTTATGACAAACTGGATAACGTGGATAAAAACTTTGCAGCATCAAGTACGTTTCCATAGTTCTCTTACCCAATGATGTTCGCCGTGATGTTTTTTTATCTCAAAAAAGACCGTTCGACATCCAGTGATGTCAGACGCTCATAATTGAAATAATTGGTATAAATACAAGTGTTAATGTAGTAAAATTAAAATCTTCGTTTATAACACTTTTGAATTTTTCTATTACTCACTATTTGCACTTTACTCCCCTCATGACAATGAAGTGGGGTGGTAGACCGCAAGTAATCAGTATGAACCGCAAGTCAAACAGAAATACTGTTGTCGGTGTCGCGCTGTTTCTTTATTTATATGTTGTTTACAATTTACATGCACTTCACAGCCACGTTCCTGCCGGCAGATAAAATTCTTTTTACACAAACTTTACAAACAATTTTGCACTATCATATGGTAAATCCGGTTATTTACCGATAAATTTATTAATTGTTTCGGCAAATGGTAACATTCTACGTATCCGCACGTTCGACACATTTCTTTCTTTACATTTTGACTCAATAAGTTTCAAAATAACGCCCACACAATTCGCGTCTATGTAATCACAACGCTGCTATATAGTAGTATAGATCCACATACCAATAGTGCGCAAATTACAAAATCACGGACATAACCAACACTCATGCCCAGCGGCGCTGCTATAGGTAATACCAGCTCTAGTTACAAGGAAAGTAAATACTTTCCTTTAACCGGTTTATGACATACAGAAACTTTCATGCGGGATGAATCGCTGTGTGAAATCGGTTGATCCCACAAAACGCCACGAAGAAATTGTGAACCGAACTAGTACAAACTTTATATCCTTAAAAAAGTTTAAGAACAATATTTCACTTTTTCTTATTTACCCCAACAATCAGCGGACTACTAGTATCGATATTTTAAATATGAAGTTATGACTTATTTTCCTGTAAACTCACAAATAAAACAAATAGATACATAATGAACAGTATTAAACGGAAGTGGAGTTTTTAGTTTCCATCGTCGTTAATGCTTCGTATTCACAAAATACGACTTCAAGGCATATTTCAGTACGCCATCCTACAACACAACCGTACCACCAAACTCGATTGGATCGCCGTCGGAGAGGGTGAAAAAAATAAAAACTGGAACTGAGGAAAACTGGAATATGTCCTGTAGTCGTATTTTGTGAACACGAAACATTAAGGGCGGTAGAAATCAAAAACTCCACTTCCGGTCAGTTTTTATTTTTTTCACCCTCGCCGATGGCGATCCAATCGAGTTTGGTGGTAGGGTTGTTTCGGGGATGGCGTACTAAAATATGCCCTGTAGTCATATTTTGTGAACACGAAGCATTAAGGGCGCTAGAAACCAAAAACTCCACTTTCGGTCAGTTTTTATTTTTTTTTTACCCTTGCCGACGGCGATCCAATCGAGTTTGCTGGTAGGGTTGTTTCGGGGATGGTGTATTGAAATATGCCCTGTAGTCGTATTTTGTGAACACGAAGCACTAGCGGCGCTAGAAATCAAAAACTCCACTTCCGTTTAATACTGTTCATTATTTATCTATTTGTTTTATATTTGTGATTTTACAGGAAAATAAGTCACAACTTTATAATTAAAATATGGATACTGGTAGTCCGCTGATTTTTGAAAAACTCAAATATTATTCTTAAACAGTTCTAAGGATGTAAACTTTGCACTAGTTCGTTTCACAATTTCTTCTGTGGCGTTTCATGCGGTCAACCGATTTCACACAGCGATCCATTCCGCATGAAAGTTTCTGTATGTCATAAACCGTGGCTGGAGAACCGTGGATAACTTCACTTAAACATAAAACCGTCTAAATCTAGTTTTCACTTTTTTTTTATATCTTTTATAGTTTCTGAACTAGTGAGTCAGACAGTGAAGGGTAGTGTTGAGATTAGGGGACTTTACTGGATGTGAGATTGGGCAGCTAACAAAGTTATCGTTGTTTTTACACTATATCAGTTTATAAACCCACAATGTTTCATTTAAATCAGTGAGTACACTTACTTGTATCCTCATGTTTATATTAAAAGGGGAATGTTAACTAGATGAATTACTGTATGTCAATTTTTATTACAATGATTTACCTGTTATCGTATAATGGAATATAGAGCAAATATCTTTAGAAAAAACTTTTGTACCTGGGGGAGTAATAGTCATCATCGGATTCATTTGGGTTATATGTATTTAATTCTTTGCGCATTGTGTGTGTATAGACAGCTAGGGAATGTCTTTCTGGTAAAGATACCCGCTTACAAGTACTTTTGGGTGCGCTTTTCCGTAAATGACGGGCTAAAAAATTAAAATAATTAATGCTAATTAGTTATGCGACGATAGAACAACATACGCTTGAATTTTAGTTCGTTACAAACAAATCTACTTCTTAGCTCTCTAACTCTTGACGGTAGAGTAGATGAAGGTTTATTGATTAAATGTTTCTTCCTTTTTTCTTGTGAACTCCACGAATCTTCTTCAGCTTGGGATTCTTCTGTTTCAGAAGCGCTATCACTAAAAGATCCTACTTCTGCCGCTCTCTCATTTGATCCCTGTATTAGAATTTGTTTATGAATTAAAGGTAAAATAACTTATGTATTCATATTTTAATTAGAACGCCAAAAATAAAAAAACTTGGCTGCTATAGTAACGTTTAAGTTTAAAAAATAAAATATATATGGACATTGGGATTTTTCGGTTTAAAAATAAAATTGAATAAGGGAACCAAAACCAAGAGTAATGAATAATTGTAAATGATACAATGTCTTGAGAATGGTGGCCACAAATTTAATAGAGAGCTTAGAAAAAACAATTTCCCTCTGGCGTTTCGGCAAAATATTACCTTTCTCAAAAATCTATTCTAAAAATATTGACATCTTTAAAGATGTCACATACAGGCATTTTAAAACTTAGAATTAAACTTAAAAATTAATTTAAAAACTAGACAATGTAAAACCACTATCAACAAAATTGTTTTTTCTAAGCTTTCTAATAAATTTGTGGTCACTATCGTCAACATATTGTATAATTTACCTAACCATTGGCTAAGAAAACAATTTTTCAAGTAAAATTAGTGCTATTTCATAAGAACATAAATAATTGTTGTAGCACCTTCCACTCATGCAATAATAAATTGTCGAACAATATTAAAATTTGCATGTATACAAGTTCTTTTCAGTAACAAGAGGAAATATATTTTTAAATAAATATTTCTAGAAATATTATGCAACAAAAACTGTTTTAAAAATATGAAAATATGCACTTCATATTATATATTACAAAAGGATTTGAAGTTGCAAGGAGACTCCGTGGTACGGCGATTAGCGCCCCCGTTCGAAGCCGTAGATTCAAATCCTAAGAATGTGTTTAATGAGATTTTTATTTCATTAATTAAATTTAATCACGCTATTAAAATTAAGGAAAATATTGATCTCTTTTATATGCAGTTTAGTGTTTGCCATGTTACCTCACAGTCCTTGTCATTATTCAAACTATGAACGTGCATATTACGAAATTCCAATAGTAAACACGGGAAACATACACTACCGACTAAAATTATTTACCAGCCAAAGAAATGCAAAGTAAAAAAAGAAATTCTTGCTTTACATTTAATAAAATACTCGTAAAACAAAGAAATTGATAGTCTTTATTCAATAATATAACAAAAAATTAAATCTTTTTGTTGAAATATCTGTCTGTAAGGTTCTATTTTAAGCCAGGTTTCTAGTGCTTGTTTCCACAACGATTTCTTGAAGGTTCTATAGGAGTTGCACATGGACTTTAAAGAGGCCATCTCATTAATTTAACGTTGCACCTATTCTAAATATTCTTGGCATACTTTAAAGGTGTGTTTATTCTCATTCCACATAGTATACCATTTGTTTCCAAAATTTCCCGGTTTTGCTGTTTTCTTAAAATTCCATCTATTTTAACCTCTATTTTACTTGCGTAAAAGTGGTTTAACATCGTTTTTTTACGTTCAATATTTATTTCAAACTTAATTTTAGGCGCGGTTTTTCGTCTGTTCCGTTTACTCGTCATAATTATTCGACGATCTTCTGCTGGCATTGTCACTTTCCGCTGGCTTGTTAGTTTTCTACTACTGGGGTACCGTCTGTGAAGTTCTCGAATTGGTTTGGGAGATTTCAAAAACACTGTTTTAGTATTTGAAATTAATGCATCCTCCTCTGGATAACATTCGCGAATCGTTGTTGAAGGGGTTCCAGTACACGCACCATAACATGTACAATGGAATTTTTTTTTCGATCTGTCGTTTCGTCCACGCTTAACCTCAGGCGTTTATCTTTAACTACGGTTTTGATCTTTTTTTCGTTATCTTCGCGCACAGATGGTACATACCTGCGTAACGTTGTCCAAGATAATAGCTCTCAGTTGGAATTGTATTTATGCCAGAAGTCGTGAAACAGTTTTTTTATCCAGTAGGCGATGCTGCAACTCACACTCGAGAAACATGGACAGTAAATCCAACATAAATTGCTCTCTCGATGACACACCACTTTTTCGATTTGTGTGCTGTATACTATTGACATTATTTGCATCACCAGAATAACGGTTTATCGCAAACTTTACACATTATTTTAGCACCATCATAATAAGTCCGGAAATTCACCGATATGCTTTTTTAGATTTTCAAGGGATTTGCGCTTCTGTACGCTCAACATATTATGAATTAAACAAACGGCGTTCGACTAACTCACGTGGAAACCGAAGATGAACTAACACAAAACGTAACTGGTTCGCTTTCTGCGTTGTGCGTGATGTTGCGTACTGGATACGGTCCCGATATACAGACACGCTTGTCCACTCTAGTAATAATAATGTGCAATCCTATATTTACCACGATATATGTATATATACAGTGACTCGTAGCTTAAATGATGTGCGTAAGTTACGTGCAAAATATATTGACTAATAACAATCAATGCAAGTATCTGTTTTCACTCTTTATTAACTATACCAATTTAAAATAAGATATAACATTATTATAAAACTGTATGCAAAAAAAGCATCAGCTTAAACAATGCGTTATAATAAAACCATAAAAAAAGCAAAAATTGGGCGTATGCCGAGAAAAATTCTTACTGCATATGTTATCAATCTATCAGTATATCAAGGTATCTGTGAATACGCGAAAATAAGGTAGGTAGGCATACAAGTTGAGAATTATGTTAACTAATAGTTCAGTGTTTTCAAAACGGTAATAAATAACTTTATTAGTAAACAAAACTCCTTCAATAGTTCAACAGATAATTGAGCGCTTTGTCCGTGAAAATTCTGTCCATAATAAGTCTAGAACTGACCCTAATAAGCTTTTGCAATAATAGTTGAACAGTAGATCGTCAGGAAATCAGAAAAAAAAACTTTCTCGGCACCCAAACTAGCTATTGAACACCTAGAAACAAACCGTGTATTAGTAAAAATAATTTGTATTTGGTTAAAATTTTCTAAAGAGTACCGAAAAAGAGACAAGGAAATTTGGAATGCTGTTATTAGTTGATGGAACTAAAATTAATCTTTTTGGGTCCAATGAAAAAGTCACTGCATGGAGGAAACCTAACAGAGCTTTAAATAATGGTAATGCTATGCGTGGTTGCAAGTCATTGGCTGTCGGAAATTTCACATAGATGCAAATATAGATAAGCACGTGTCAGAAAAATAAAGCCAAGATAGCTTCCTCATGGTATTGATGGAATAATACACGACAAACGCAACAAAAGGAGAGAAAAAAATACACTAGCCACGGACGTGTTTCTGCCTACTCGGCGTCATCAGCGTGGTTCCGAGAGCATTTTTTATCTCCACCCTCTGTCGCTGTTGCCTTACAATTAACGCTACAACTTTCAGAACGACAAACTCGACAGAAACACATGCCTGCCGTTTAGGAAGCAGCGACATAAACCGGGTGCTGTTCCCCAAACCATCCCTCGAGCAGCTCTCAGACTGCTTAACACGAGATGGCGGCACAAGTAGCGCTTTGGGGAAACCGCACATGTGAATATTCCGACAGGCTTACCATGATGTATATAATAGAACACATCTGAAAATCCCTAGAAACAATAACCAAAAAAAATTCACGGACATGTTTCTGCCTACCCGGCGTCATTAAAGTGTGGCATTGTGAGGCAACAGCGATAGAGAGTAGAGATAAAAAAATGCTCTCGGAACCACGCTGACGACGCCGGGTAGGCAGAAACATGTCCGTGGGTAGTGTATCTTTTCTCTCCTTTTGTTCGTTTGCCGTAAATTATTCCATCAATACCATGAAGAAGCTATCTTAGCGTTTTTTTCTTTTGTTATTGTTTCTAGGTATGTGCGTTACTACTGCAATAAAATCGCTTGCGCACATATTACGAATGACACATCCGAACGACCAATCTCATACTGACGCCTGTGAAGCGCACGGAAAGTGGCGAACTTTACTTATGAACAACGATGTTTATTGAGAATATTTTAAAATACAAAAAAAGGATATTTATTATTTTCAGCACCTTAGGTTATTTGCACAAACACTCATTGTGTTCAAGCCGCCTAGATTAAAGTTGAAGTCGGTGCTTCTGGGACTTATTCTGATTTGTTCTCGCTTAAAATCCTACGATCAAATAGGTTGTTAAAATACTTATAGACACTTAAAAATAGCGTTAAATTATTTAAGTCAATTTCTCCTATTTTAGCCTGCTGCTTGAAACGTTCAAAGTAATTTTATTATAAAAAAATATTTAGGAATAAATATAATAATTTAACTCAGAAAAATCTAGATTGATGAAGAACAAACCTAGCAACACTACGCCCAAGTTTCTTGAGGAGGTCGCTCCGCTATTCTCGTCGCCGAATTTTAATGTTGTATGTATACTCCTTGGTTCTACTAAGTATTAAATATGTTTATCTATGTTATTTAATTCTAGTCGAATTACCTATTAATTTTAATAATACATCATTGAAGCTGTGACGTTATTAACTGTAATTAATAATACTAGACTTTTAATTTAATTTATCTAAATTTGTTTGGTTTTTTAAGAATATCTAGTAATAATAAAATATTTTAGAGAGTTTTCAGAAAAAATCTACATATAAGGTTTCTGCTACAAATACTATTTTAATTTGAAAGTACATAATTTAAACTCTGAGTCACTGTTTATATATACAACTTTTACTGTTGATCCGCAAAAGTTTCCGCGATACTATTCAAATCTTTATCAGTAGGTTGATAGGTTTCCTCTAGCTGTTCTTTAAAACCAAGATAAGGACAAAAAAGATATACCTGTATCTCAACAAAAACATGAAAAAAGTTGTTTAGGTGCGTTTAATACATTTTATGAAAAAGTGCATATAAAATATAGAATACCTTCTATGTATTTTTATCAATAAATTGCTAATATAAGTACAACCAATGGTGATCTTTTTAAACACCAAATTCATTTTTTTCCCGATAATTACGAAACATTGCCTTATTTTTTAATTTTTGTAAAATAAAAGAAAAAGTTACTTGTTTTCTCGTTCTCTTCCAATTTGTCTCTTAGCACTATTAATTCTTATATGTCTATACATTTCATATATATTGTTTAAAGGTACAACAAAATTCTATTAAAAGTATTTTATGTTAATATTTCTATGTAATTCTGCACATGTCTTAAATTTACATCAGGATAATGTCGATTCATTACAGTATTTTTTATTTACATACAAAATGCGTACCTGAAACAACATTTATTATCTTAGAATTGCGGCCTCTGCATAAATAAATAATTCACATTTATTCTAGTTGGAATTAGGAAAAATGGAAAAATCTGTTTAAAATAATTAACGCTGTATTAGAGTAGTGAAAACTGGCAAATTAGAAGTATATTAAAAAAGATGCAACGCTTTGACATTTTACAAAAATTTGAAAAACAAAGCTATGTTTCGTAATTTTGCGAAGAAAATATCAAATTTGGAGACAAAAAAGTCATCTAATTGGTCATACGTATACTATTTGAAATCATTTTTAAGCAAAAACAAATTATTGATTAATAAGAACATTTCCCATGTGGTGCGAATTTGTTGATAAAAGATTAAATTCGCAAACATTGTATTACATCCAGAGGCGGTGTTTCCATAAGCACCAAAGCCACGCGCCCTTCTTAATAAATACCGTAATGTTTTTACGTGGGGAAAAATAGAGAAAATTTCGAAATTTTATGCTCTTCGGAAATTATTTGGATGAAGTTGAGGGTTGTGAAATTCGGTAGTATCTAAATGAATCTTTGAATGAGATAAAGAAATTTAAAGAATAACTAACCCTATTTATCGAAATTATACTTCATAAACGAATTTCTTTTTGAAACTCTGCTATTTCTGAATAATTACTTTAACTTACACTTGAATTCCAATTTGAATCCTTCATATTACCACCGCCTCATTTAAAGCCATTGTTTAATCGCGTTGGCGATTGTTTTATTTCCAGGGTCACCTTTGATGATTTTTTTTGCTATTTAAAATATGGTGATGAAATATATTCCAAAAATATTGGTTTTTGATGTACCATGATGTAGGGACGCAACTGAAGTTGAGATTCTGTTTTCTGATGATATTTTGCACCACCTACCACACTACAACGTGAAACTTTACTGAGAATTTAGTGGAGACGAATTGAGCGATTATTAATTGATGAAATTACCTTTTATATGATTAGATCTTACGCTGAGTCTTGTACTTAGATTTTCCATTAATATAGAAGTTGGCTGGACTTATATTATCCTTCTACAACCCACACTCCAAAGATAATAGGTCAAAAACGGAATTTTTTTTCGAAATCGAACTTCCTACCACTAGAGGGACCTTTACCTTCGATAGGCGGATAAACTGAAGTCACTAGATGAGATGCGTGGGTGGCGCTGTACATCGAAATACACACGCAATATTCAGTTTTAAGTGCATGGGAAGTGTGGACGTATATAAATCTCACTTTGTCGACTATGTATCGGGAATGGTCCGCGAAGTCGCAAGCCAACACGCTCTATCTGATATATCGTTTAAAAATTCAATTGAATTTATAAACAAAATTATATTGCGTAATTATTGAAAAAATACAATTTTAAAATCCCCGCGCTTCCATCATATTCGATGGTCAATATTATGAAATGAAATATACGTTATACATACAGCCTACAATAAGTTGGAATGAAATATTCGAGACGCGCCCTGGTTGCTATGGCAACGGCACGACAGCTTGCCAAACAACCAATCACAATCTAGACGGCATATATACGTTTGGGACGCACAATTTTCGCGGTCTGATCTTTTAGAGACGGACTGTTATTGATCAGTACACATTTTTCCTGCGTTTTTTATGTAGTGACAAATGCTTGTGTTTACAGTAACCTTAAAATAATAGTGTAATTTTAAAAAGTAACTTTAATAGCTGTTCCTTGGAAGAAAAAACTAAAATAATAGAGTTAGGCATGCCATAACCTCAACTAAATTATAAATTACTGAAAGAAAAACTGAAAATAATCCACACGACGATTTTCCATGGAAATTTGTAAAAAAAAAAAATAAAAGTATGTAGATATGGAGTTTCTAATTTATTATATTGTTATTCGTGTGGGTGTTTTATATCAGATTTCAGTCAGCCCAGAACTGATATGAAAGATCTACAATCTACACTAATGCCTTGTTTACATTAGCATTAACAATTAAAAAGTAAACATTAGAAATAATATATTATTAACAAAATTCACAGGGTTTATGCATTACTGAGAGATTCTTACGCATGCGTGCCATCGCGTGTTCGTTTTGCAGTTATTCAGTCGCACCCGAATTCAATTCCGGTTGTTTCTGACCGGCCGATATATTAATACGCTTAGTACGTTGTACTAATTGTTGTGCTTTCGAACTGGTACTTAAACATTATGATAGCAGCGAAAAATCCAAATTTCTTGAAAGTTCATAGATTTTTGTGCTAATTTGGATCTGACCACTACTAGTTTTTTTTACAGAAAAGAAAGAAAGAACTCCAAATATAATGCAAAATAAGTTTAGATTCTATACTTGCTGTTTACAGAACAGAAATTTCAAGTCAAATTAAAAATTCCGATTTATTGTGTGATGAAACTACAAGATGTAACGAACTGGTGTGAGATGGCAATTATATTTAAATATATCTTCAATGGCGGAATTTCTGAGCACTTTTGGGAATTTAAAGGAATTAAGGATGGGCGTCGTTTAGGCACTTATTAGATTCGGTCACCGGTTGATGATGAGGACCATTCGTGTCCTCGAAACGGCCGTCCCGGACTATTTATTATATTACTATATAATAAATGAAACTTGTGTGGTGCGGAAGGTGCCGATACTTATGTGTTGTTTAAAATATTCTTGTACAGATTTATGCCTACTAGTGCTGTGAGCGCACTCTTTAATAATCTGTTAGCAATTTCTGCTTTTTTCAAAGACCGTTGTAAGCTAAAGGTAAGATTTTATCACATTATTTACAATCGCGCCACCCTCGTCAAAAAGTCACGAACCGCTAGTGGTTAATTTAATAGTTGTGATCGATTCCATATAGCATGGTATCTACACAGATTAAATAATAAACTTCTGAAAATCGTTTTAGACGCGTGTGTGTGAAATCGCGATATTGTAAATTGGGTTATCAAACACTGTTTGTTTACATTTTGAATTGTATATTATTTTATAATTTCACCTTTTCTTAAATATTTGATAGATGTAGTGCTATTGGTTTTTAGAGTATGTTTACAATTTGTGTAATTATGATCTTGACAACACTTAAAACACTTGAAAATGAGGATCGACACATCCTTGAAACAGCTGTCCCGGATTGATTAATTAAACTTGTGTGGTGCGGAATGTGCCGATACTTTAGTGCTGTTTGCCATACTACCCCATAGTGTTTGCAATCATTGTTTATGATCCTAAGTTTATAGTTTATATTTATAAAACGTTTGTTTTAATTTAACTTATATGGACTGCAAAGAGTACTTCATTAAACATTTAATAATGGCACCCCGCGGCGGGACACGGTGCACTACGCGTGACTGTACAACAAGCACTAAGCAGAATAAAAATAATATGTTTGGTTTTTCGAAAGAACCAGAGAAGTGAAAATATAAGTGTTAAAACGTTATTATTCTGAACAAAAGTACAATATATATATATATATATATATATATAACTGTTCTATTGCTAGATGCAAAATATGGGTACAAAACATTAGGAGAGGATTTATTACAGCATGACTATAAACAGTTACGTTTAATGAACATGATGTTTTTAAAGAACTTAAAAAATAGGTTACGTAATCGTGCCTAGGTACTTACCACCCATACTTCAATGCAATTTACATTTGAAAATCAAGCAAGTATTTGAAAAGAGTAAGCATTTCTGTCAAACATAGTTGTATGTACTAGTTAAAATTATATTTTTAATTTTTTAAGACTGTACACAACAAATAGAGTTTGGTGAGGTGGGGAAAACCAAAAAAATTAAATATATTAAAATCGCTTGGGGCAGCAGGTAACCTATTTCATAGTGCCATTGTTGTCGATAAGTATACATATATTGTCAAAATAATTATTTAAAATTGAATTTATTTTTAAAAACTTACATTTGAAAGGTTTACATTTTTGCTGCATATGGTTGCAAAACGAAGCAGTGCTGATGGTCCCTTCTTAAACAATGTTTAATGCGAGAAACACAGCTCACTAACGGAAAGTTTAATTATATTTCATTTCCAAATTTATTTATTACATTATCAGTACAGTGGGCAAATTCGGGTGCGCACCAGCAGCGTAGTTAACGGATGGACGGATAGTTTTTAAGATGGTTTTCGTAGATTATGAATGGATCCCGATAAATTATCTCTATGTTACTGAATGAGCATGGGAAATTGTCATCTCTAGTCATATGTATAAAAAATAAAATCGAGAGTGTATGTAATTCGATGATTAAAAAAAAAAACTTACCGTCTTAAGCGTCTTCCGTGAATTGAAAAACTGGAGAAGCGAGATTAAATATTTTTAACATAAGGTACGTTTCCAAAGTTATTTCTGCAAAAATATGTTCTTGTATAAAGAAAACGATCGCTCTACAACTAATGATGTTATATTTGCATAATTAAAACAATAATTTGGAACAACTTAACGCATCTGTAGATGAACCTTCACAAATTTGTCTAAGTGTACAAATTCTGAATCTTCGTCTAAAACGCTTTCAAACTCAATTAGAATACTCATTTTTTGCGTCTTCTACCAAACAAAGCTGTGCGGGTACATCTTTCACAATTGATTCCTCTAACGACAGTGAAGAGTTTTGTAATTTTTCTATTGCTTGCACTATTCCGATGTAATTGCTGCGAATAGTTTGTAAATCATTCTTAACCTGGCTATCTTCGAATTTTTTCTGATTTGTTTTAATAGATGCACATTCTTTCGGATTGAATAATAGAACCACCTTCTTTACACTCTCAAAATATTTATCATAGTAAAATGCCGCTTGTAACCATGTTCCCCAACGTGTAATGATCGGTTGTGGTGGTTCATGGGTATAAGAACACAGTCTGTGGAATTCGCGAATACGTTTTGGGGATTTCAGAAACCCTGAACCCAGAAACCTGTGGATAACATCTACGAATTGCATGAATTTTACATGTAATATGTAAAAAGTTACTTCACTGTTCCTTAAGAGACCGGCCTACATGGTTACGGCACCATCTGCCATAAACATTAAGACTTGATCTCTGGATATTAGGGCAGTACATTCTTCTATTTGTATAGAAGCTAATAAAATTGAAGATGACGATTTATGTGGTTCCATTTTGCGCAGCATAACATTAAATACAGATGTTTTTTTGCAATCAGTTGTTTGATACACACAAGCGCGCTTTTTTATTTTTGAGTTCAGCCTTAATTTTATTTTCTAAATATACACGCACTGATGGTAAATAATTTTGTAACGTGGTCCTGCTCGGTAATGTAATATTGGCGTATTTGTTCCAAAATGAAATAAGTGAATTGTTGTTTAACAAAGTAAACGCCAGATTACACTCATCATTGTACAAAAATCCAAGAATTGTTCGTATTTTGCGGCGATACCGATTTTGATATTATTATGGTTCGTACTTTGCACATGCCGTTTACAATGTGTTTGTGGGCAACACGTTAGATATATATATATATTGCACACTAAACATTTAATTTTTACACCGTCGTAAGTCAAATCCGGATAATCCTTAATGAACACTGTCTTTAATGATAGCCGTTTTCTCAATCTACGCACCTTCGACATTATTAAAAACAGAACCCAGAGTACTTCGCTGCTACTATTACGTACGCTTCAGGCGGCGGCGAACTAGATGCTGATTAATGTTTCGCATGCGAGAGTTCATTCATTAGCTGCGCCGATATAGCGCACCCGAATTTGCCTACTCTAATTATCAATTAATGTATTGCTACTCTCAAGCAGTAATTAAAATACTATTATAAACATAACACCATTCTGACTTATCGAACAAAATTTTGACATACAACATGTTCATGGAAGCAAAGTACATTTTTGGTAGATATTGAATTTGGAAAGAATTAAACTTGTTACACAACTTAGAATATTCTCTACTTGGAAATTGATAAACAGAAATTTTGTAGCAGAAAAACGGGAAAATTAATTAATATTGTATGTTTATAATAATCAGTATAATTTACTTTTGAATATTAGAGAACGGTACTAGGACCGATGAAGGTTTCTGATAATAAATATCGAAAAAGGATGAACCACGAAAGACTCGCAAGAGCTTCAAGGAGAGGCCATAAAGAACACCAACATGCAGAGTCTAAAGTGGCTGGAGCATGTATAGAGGGCAGGAACAACGGCAATAATATATGTGACTTAAATCGAAATAACGTCAAGAAGCTGAAGAAGAATTAAGAAAAGGTTACAACAGGGAACTTTGGAGAAGAACATGTAGGAAAATGTGAGGATATGGAAACGGAGATTGACCCACCCAAGAGAAACTGATCTTGAAAGCTTCAAGCTTAATTAAACTCAATTTACTTGGAAAATAAGGAGTGATAAATTTCGTAAAGTTCATTTGAGTAGTGAAAAACTAGAAAGAACCTTTACTATTAAGGTAGGATTGGTTTAGGGATACTACGTTTGATTTGAATAATTTAGTGGCACACCGATAAGAGTTAGATCTCCGACGTGATGATAGGGATCTGATTTTTTATGCGTAAATCGGTCAACTTGGATAAAAAAGGCAAAATTGGATATGAAGTACTACTATTTAAATTAGTATGGATGATAGCAGAGCTAGCAACGGAGCCGAAGGAAATAAAAGCAGAATTGAGAGAGTGTAGAGAAGAAATAAGGAGCTTAAGAGAAAAAATATACAGTTATGAGAAAGAAATTGGAAAACTTAAAACTGAGAATATGGAATCGAAGAAGGAAATAAAACTGATGCAAATATCCATAGAAAAATAGAAAGGAAAGAAAAAGCAATTTAATAGTCAAATGAATGTCTATGTACGACCCAAATCAACAGAAGGAAGAAACAGAAACCGAAATTGAAAATTTCCTGGGGGTTAAGAGCAAAATGCAAAAAGCAAAAAAAATATTCAAGGAAGTGTGTAAAGTGGAATTGGTTAATCTGCATAAGTTAAAAATATTACAAAATATGAGAAAGTTAAAATACGTGAAGAACGAGGAAAAAAAGAATACACGACATATAAAGAGATTAAAATACAAAAACAAATTAGAGAGGTAGCAAAATAGAAAAGAGCAGAATGCAAAACAGTCCCAGAAATTAATGAAATATGGCACTGGAATAAACAAGAAAGCAAACTGAATAAAATAATGTAGAAAGTGAAATCAGAAATCCAAAAAACTAATCAAAGGAAAGATTGATGAAAGAACAATGACGATACTGGCATAGACAAAGGAACACGCAAAAAAAGAAACAAAATATGTTTCAAAAGTACAAAAAAATAGGAACTGAAATATTAGAAGCATCCTGATGATGCTCGCTTAGTGTCTTCTACTCCACTAAATATTAGCATATGTCCTTCTCCTATTTCCATTATACCCTTTCCTTTTTTTCTTCGTTTCCGTTACTATTAAAATCTCCACTTCTGTCTTGTCAATTCCCTTAATTCAAGTTGTTTCCATTCACAACTTAAATGTAGTTATTGTAATATGGTTATTTTAAGCCAGTTTTGTTTGTAATTACATAGACCTTTTCACGGCATATCGGAAGGTATCAGTAACGTTTTTAGGGGTCAAGATAGGAACGTGCATTTCAGTTCGCGTAATGCACTTAAAAACCTTCTTGGCATTCCGAAAGATACACCGAACATGGAGGAAAGGTCGGGAACTTGCAAAATTGCATGCAGTGACTGTCACAAAGTCTATATTGATCAAACGAAGACCTATAAGTACCAAATATAAGGAACATATCAGGTGTTATAGATTTGGTAGATTAGAATCGTCAAGTGTAGCACAACACATAAACGAAACCGAGCATAATATTAAATTAGAAAACTTGAAATTAATTAAGAACGTAACTTCGCCGCGAGAATTCGACGCTTACGAAACTCATGTTTATATAAAAAGCAACAAAAATTTAATTAATAAACCCTTCCGTCTTTTCTTTCCGTACTTTTTTACATTGCTTAGTTTTAGGATATGTAGGCGATAAAAGTAGTAGGTACTTGTAAATATTTTTTCTCGAAAGTATACAACAGGTATGTTTAGATTTACAGGTTTCTCACATTATTCGGTTACCGGTTGAGAATGAGGATCCCATGCATCCTCGAAGCGGCCGTCCCGGATTAATTATTAAACTTGTGTGATGCGGACGTTGCCGATACTTTTGTGTTGTTTGCCATACTGCGCCACAGTCCCTGCTATCATTATTAACCCCAAAATTTGAAATTGAACTAGAAATGTAAAGGTAGAATTGGAAGCTGGGCGTCGCGCCATTTCATTTTAGAAATTGATCAATAAAGTGATGAGTAAACCGCCTTTATGAAATAGTATACTGTTATATTTTATTATAATATCTATGAAATGCGTTTTTAATGGCAAATGATTTAGAAATTTACCAAGCAATTGCAAAAACAACTGCATGAGGAAGGTTAAGTTACCTATGAAAATGATGTCAAGTATACAAGTAGTACCAATAGCAACTGTTTCACTTGCATACTTAAGAGTTTTAAGCTCAAAACAGAAAAGCACACATAAAGTGTATAAGAATTTAAAGCAGCTAATGAATCTAACATTATATTTTAGGACTAACGGATGAATAGGTAAGGCTGACGGAAAATTATTCAATTTAAATAAAAGGTGTTCCGGTAAAAACGCTTACACACTAAGTACTAGCATAATTTATTACTCTGAACATTGTTTTTTAATAACCCTCTTCTCGTATCTCCTATACCAAATACACTAATTGAAAAAAAATATTTTCTTATACATTTTCTACTTGTTTCGGCAATAAAATTATAGCATAAATTACTATTCAGGCATGGTTGAACCCAAAAAGATAAAATTTCAGCTTAATAATTTTCTACCTGCCTTACCTATCTAAGCATCAATCTTGGGACATACTATATTTTTTTTGGTAATTTTGGAAAGATATGCTTCATTAAGCATTATACCCTTCTTTTAATTACAACTAGAAATTGATGAGATAATAAAAGTTACAAACAAAACACAACACAACATATACAATGTATTTTGACTTTACATTAACACACATACCCGAGTACGATAACGAAGACCACTGTAAGGGCCTGACCCACTTGACTCCATGCGTCGAGTATTAACCATGACACCGCTACCACCTAATACACATGCCCATATTACATCTACATTATTACATATATAGAGATTAGCAAGCTTTCCGATGTTAAATATATACATAAATATATTTTCTTTCCGTAAAATACTTACACCTAACATAGAAAACTTGCCAATGACACTATATCTGGTTTTTAAAATATATTTGTTGAAATTTTTATCATAAAAATGTATTGATGGTAATCTTAATAACCACAATATTCAATTTGTGGGATGTTCACAGTGATAGGTACAATACCACGAAAAATGTTTCACAAAAGCAGTGAAATACATGTTTGCACAACAAAACAAAATACAATAGTGAAGCTTCATGCTAAACAAACCACATGTAGATTGTTAACATTGTTATAGTTAAAATAAAATTACACCACATACCACTTTGTGCTCTTCTGTTGCGGGTTTTCTAATATCCTTTACTTGAAACCAAAATATAATTCCTAAATAACTGCTTGTTCTTTAACTTTACTTCAATGAGACAGCCAACATTCGCTTATATCCACAAATATAGCTTTCTCAAAATCATTATCTATGCCTGCGCAAAATAAACAACTTAAGGTTTGATATAAGTTACAAGTAATGGCATAACTACAAATTAAATGTGCTGTGTAACCGAACCGATTATACACTCGGCTTTATCGCTTTTTGATTTTTTTTTCTCTGTCAAGTTACGTCGATAATCTAGGCACTTACTTTACGGACATTATCTGTACGTCATCTACACAATAGATACAGCACAATGACATAGAAAACTGTAACTCCTTGTCGGCTCCTTTGATTTCCTGCAACAAAATATTGTGATCTTGTACCTACGTCACCATCTTGTAAATGGAGTTATCAAACGTTTATAAATATAAAAAAAATATAAATCATTTGCTTTATTTACTGCAAGATTGTTTGGATTTCGGTTTTTATTGTAATACTATTGAATTTTAAAAACTTTTAGTAATCCAATAGAGTACTTACCGTTTGAAGCATGTACATATGTAGTACACAGTATAAGCAAAATAGGCGACGTTCATTATAAACCAATGGAGGACCATTTTCTAGCGCCACGCTCATCCCTAAACCAAGGAGAACCATTGGCGCATACTTTGTTTTGAAAATTTGGCTGACTGAAAACGATATTACTGTATTCTCCGTGTACTGTAATATAATCTCAATAAAAAGAGTGTTTAATTATTGATTAAAAACTTTGACAATGGAAATTCAATAGACCTAACATGTGGAGGGATGAAACAGGAAATTGATCAGTCAATCAATGAAGGAAAAAGCATTTTGTTTAAAAAATAATTTTGCATGATAACAAAACAAAATTTGTCGCTCGTTCGGAAAACCTATGTTGCCACATGTTACAAAGTTAATTTTGAAATATATCTATTATGATTTCTACATTAATATTTCTGTTTTGCTGTCTCTACGCATTAACAACTTTATTATAATAATATAAATTGTAATAACAAATTGCCGTGAATGAATGCTCATTTCTATTAAGAACCTTTTCTCGTGTTTTTTGTTACTCAAATCTACGGAATCCCAAATCTACATCTGACATCTATCGAAATATATTTCAATTACCTGGCAGCACTGGATATGCACTAAATTCAAATTATGTGATGGCGCCTGGTTGGTCTGGTATTTAGAGGTTGTTTGGCAAATTTTTGTCATCAATTACGTCCGATACATTCCAAATTATAAAAAAGTTATTAACATGTAAAATTAGAAATAGGCAACCTTTTATTTATAAAAATGGTCTGATTGGAATTGTAAACTATACTGGAAACGAATTATTTAAACATTACACAATGGAAGAATATCTTCTAATTCAAATGAAAGATTACATTTATCAGTATTTAGGTAATTAATTAAAAATATTCTTACATAAAAATAACATTTATATGTTACAGTAAATTACATAGATATTGATTTTACATTATGGCTAAGTTGGTTATTAATGCCTTTAATAATAACATTCGTTCTGCCATTGGTAATTGTTATCCTGTTGTATATATCGGCATTAATATTATACACTTATAAGTTGCATTGGAATCATGTTAGAAATACGTTTGATAGAGGAGATAAATGGGGTGCAGCGAGAAAAGCTGTTGCTGCATTATGGGATTCACATGGATGGCTTTGGCATGGTAAGAGTTTCTTAAAAGGTTATGTAGAGAACTTCTATCTTTATTATATTGCAAAATACAAATTTTTTTAAAGAACATTTCAAAAATTAATGTTCCGATAGGAATGATAAAATTTAGATCAGAAGAACCTTCATGCAAGTGAGTGCAAACGTTGGCAATATATTACGAAGAAAAATATATGCAATGTATAATGATATATATATATCAGAAAGAGTAATTTTCTGCTCAAAAAAAGGTCCAATATATAGTATCCCTTATTAATGGACTTGTCATAAGTATGATGTGTTAAGAAAATTGAAGCAAGTACAATGTCATATTGTTTGGTTGATGAAAAAGTAACACATGTCGAGTTAATTAACTTTTCCGGAGAGCCATTTTAAAATTTGTCACCATGTGACAGTATGTTTGAATATTTCGTCAAAGCATTAATATACATCGTCAAACTGTCAAATCTTTTCAAATAAAAATGGTTATTTTTGACTTGTGTCGCTTTTCTTTCAACGGAACAACCTGTAATCCTCACAATTTGTCTAAAGTAATAAGCTAAGGAATATACTCAGGGATTCCCTTTTACTCTATTAACTGAATATTAAATCAAAATCACCATCGATCACCATATAATCATTTTGACGCTAATCGCGCTCCATTAACGAATTTCAATTTTGGTGCAATTGATAAGATGTTGAATAAGTTCAAATCATAATAATCATTTACTTTGTTGGTTAGTGATCTTGTGGGTACATGAATTAAAATAAGTCTTCCTTCGTTCATAGTTATTTTGTAGAATGGGGACATCCTAGATTGCAGATCATGGGTTGCGTGATATTGTTCCTGAGTTAAAAAAAGGTCTATTTAACTTTAACTGTTTGATGTCTGTACTTAAGGGCAATAAAACTTTAACTTAACTTCTTACCTCATTGCCTATTACAACTAGCTATCTTATTTAAGTAAGATAGCTAGTTGTAGCGGTATATTCTATTTTAAAACAAAAATATTTGATTAAGAAGCGGATTAGTTGAGAATCATTAAACTGTGCCGTTTGCGTTGCTTGTTTTTAACACATACAGAAAACTTTTGACTTGCAATTAAAGGAGTAGTTATTAAGTTACTGCCAACAGGATTCTCAATGAAGCCGATTTGTGTACTCAGGGTCAAGTCGCTCGTGATGTTACCCGTGGTCCACTGCCTTTTATTTCGTTCCATTATACCTGTTAAAGTGCACAATTTTCTTGAAATACCTGCAATTTAATAGAAAAATGACTAAATAATAAAGGAAAAACATTTTCTATTAAACAAATTAGTCTTGTATATGGTTATTTATCAGAAATCACTATTTTAATTCCCGACACAATATATTTAAGTTTTTTCTAACTTTCTTTTGTAGTAAAATATATATAAGCTTAAAATAGTAAATTCTTTTGCATACAGTAGTATTTTCATTATTTCTTAGATTTAAAAATGAAATATTTAGCTACTTACAAAACTATTTTTGAACCTGTGAGTGCTTTTAATAAAAAGTTATATAAACCTTATTTATATTTCTGTTGAACGTACATTATCTACTAAATTTATTCTTTCAATTGAACATGACGGTAGACCTTCCCTTAAACTTTCACATAATTGTGAATGAATACAAGATTATTATTTGCAAGTCTTGGTTTAATTAATTCATTACATTTAATATACCTAACATAATTTTAATAGCAATGTAAAGATTATATTTCAATATTGTCTACTTAAAGAGTGGACTGTTGTCCTTCGTAGATGTCATATTCCTAGTATATTCTTCGTGTTTTGAAATTTAAATTTTCGCCAATAATTGTTCCTGTTTATGCATAGATGGAAACCTTTCTTAAGCATACTATAAACAGCTGTTCGTACGATTTTTAAAAAAGAACGAATTTTGAGTTGCAGAACATTCGATCAAACGTTCTAGCAATTACAAAAAACGCACCCATTTCTATGACTTGATAATCTAGTATTGGTTGAAAAAATATAATTTTGATTGAACAATGCTTTATCCGTATTTAAAATAATAATAATAAAACAATTGTGTATATTTAATTCCAGTACAGTATATACAGGCTGCCTTACCAGGAACTGTATTGATTGATATATAACAGAGTAGGTATGCGTTGAAAAAATCTGAAAATTTGGCAATACGCTCAAACCCAAATATACTACTGTTAAAATATTTTAAATGGGATATCCTATATATTATCACATTTATAGATTCCTACTTCAATTTCAAGCTTTCTGTGATAAGGCCGCTATATTGTTATTTCTAACCATATTAACTCTTAACCATTTCAACCATAAATATTATGCAATCCATCCGATTAAGCTTTCAAATGGAAAAACTGTCAAAACTTAATTTTTCTAATGCAACTACCCATTTTTGTCTGCCTTAACAAATTACAAAAATACAAAAAAATGTCATATTGATTACGCATTTAATCTTGATACATTTCAAGATATTTAGCTGCAGCATAATTTCCTTAAAAAATATACGCGCCAATGTAAGAATGTAGAATATATCATTCGACTTTGCTCGATAATTGTTCCTATTAGCCGTTGTACAGTAATTATTATAAAGGAAATTCTTGGTAATAGCGGTTTAGTTATTTAAGTACAATTTCAATTTTTTTTCTTTTTTACGTCTCGGCAATAAATTTATAGAACATATAATTGGTTACATAAAAACAAAAATTTGATTTTGCATTTAAAATAGAAAGAAATTAACAACAATTGCGTACTATACAGAGTAAATAATATAGGTAAAGAATAAAAATCAAATTTTTAACAAAAATGTAGTTCACACAATTAAACGGTCTTTAAGTTCCGTTGCGCTGTGGAATCAGTCAGGAAACAGTTTCGGATTTTTTTTAGCCAATCGAATAAATTGCTCGTTTATGGTAGTATATATGTACCACATGCACATTGTTAATATTTGTTAAACAATAAGTGTTTTTAGGATATGATGTCCAAGGATTAGAGCACATTCAAGAAGTAGGTCCTGCTTTAATTATTTATTATCATGGAGCCATTCCTATAGATGTATATTACTTTATGACAAAAGTTTTATTCTCTAAAAATAGATTGGTACATACAGTGGCAGATTATTTTCTGTTTAATATCCCAGGTAAGCATTATTTATTGTTATAATTTATAACAGTATATTTAAAATATAATTAGGTGTAGTGTGCAGTTGAAAATACCAGAACTAGCGAGAAGTATGAACAGTTTTCCGGAAAGTCAAAATATCAATTTTTAATTTTCAGATTAATTCTCAGCTTCCATCAAATAATTAGTTAAATCATTTGAGAAATATATATATGTATATATATTAATTTGCCAATGATGTTGCCATATAATATGTATATTATATTGCAACATAAGCGCGTATGCATCTAGTAAGGATGAAATTGCACTAGACATTCAAAATTATTCCAAAAAGTCAGAATGTGATTTAGTATAAGCCTTCCAAAATTAAAATTTTTAATTGAAGTAATGAAACAAGTTGCAGGGTGTACCCACTTACCGTTGTTACTTGGTATGTTTAAAAATTACATTTTCATAAGAAATGGATAACAAAAGGTCAATTTTCGATATTTCAGAAACAGTAATGTAGTTTTAAGTTGAATTGCACTCTGTCCTGATAAGTACAGGTCATGTAGATTTAAAGCAGACATCATTTACGAATTTCGGAGATATAAAATGAGGCGGCTTTTCCCAAAAAACCGTCACTTATCCTGAATGTGTTAGTTTCCAATTTCAATTTCGATAAACTTACTATGGAAAGAATAATGGCCACGAAGAAAACGAGAAGTCAAGTAGCGCATCTCTTTCTGTATTATAATACTTATTTTGCAAGTAAAGTGTCTTACATTCCGTAAGATGCTATGCTTACCTCTAAAAGTGCACACACTCTATTAGCAAAATAGCATTAGCTGATTAGTTTTTTTTTTCTTGTGCGCAACAGAATTTAAGTTAGTATGTATTTATTTATCACACGTCTACATTTTTGTATGCAAGTATGATTTTGTGGCAGATTTTATTTTACAGGATTTTCAATAATAGCAGAAAGCATGAAAGTAATTCCAGGTACAATTCAATCATGTGCTAGTGTGTTAAAAGAAGGTAATCTTCTTGCAATTGCTCCTGGTGGAGTATATGAATCACAATTCAGTCACAATTACAACTTAATGTGGAAGAAACGACTTGGTTTTGCAAAAGTTGCATTGGAGGCCCAAGTTGTAAGCATTACTATGATGTTTCTACAGAGTTGGCTCAATGTAGTGTTTTTAGCCAATTATTCCAATGTTTACAGAAAATATTCGTGAGGCATTTAGGACTGTTGCAGTAGGGAGGAGGTTTTTCTTAAAACTATATGCATTAACAAAGTTTCCATTTTCACCGATATACGGTGGTTTTCCTGTTAAGATGATTACGCACATTGGCAAACCAATTAAATATGATCCCAGTTTAACACCTGAAGAATTACAAACAAAGGTATTATGTAACTCTTTAAAATTTAAATCTCACATGAAGATTTCAGGTAGCAGAAGCAATCAACCAGTTAATTGTAAAGCATCAAAGACTACCAGGCAGTATAACATGTGGTTTGTTGGACAGAATACCATATTTAAGAAATAAAAATTAGAAAATGATGGATGTATGCCATTTTATTTTATTTTCCTTTATTAAAAGAACAAAATGGGTGTTGGCATTAATTACAAACATTAGTGATATGAGCTATATTTGTATTACATAGTAATTATAAAGATACATTAACTTTATTTTATAATGCAATTGTATATCTAATAATTTTTTATACATCATTTATGATACATAAAGACTAGACAAAGTATAGATTGTTCATTTTATTCTTCAACTCGTTGTTGACTTTGGATATAGGAATGTGTTTTTTGCAATTGTAATAACCTAGATGTTCTCTTCTAAATTAAACAGAACAAAATTAAAATTATGTAAAAAAAAAAAACTAAGGCTATCTTAATTACCTTTAATTTTATTGTTTTTTCGTGCAATAACTTCATGTTCCGCTTTAAAGTAGTAAGTTTAATATTGTACAATTTTATAGTAACATATATTTCTTGCAGTTCTGCAGAATTTTGACTCCAGGCTAATTTCAAATTCTCATTATGCAGTTGCTCAATTAACATTTGTTGTTTTTTCCTGGTGTAATTAACAAAATAATTTATTTATACGCACGTTATAATTTACTTACGTTAATTCAGATATTTGCTTTTCAATTTTAAGAAGTGGCAACACAAATAATTCATTACATCCTATTGTTAATGATGACACAGTTTCTTCAAGTTCTCTATCTTGCATTCTTTCTTTTCAAGCCAATTGTTTGGAATAGCAAAACGGGGTAATCGAAAACGATGTATGGCTGTCAGATGTAGATATCAAACACATAGATAAAAAAAATAAAAGAAACGACCATATATTCCGTTGGGCAATGTTAATAGCGCCACTAGGTGTCTGTAGTCACGCACTATTTCAGTTTAACGCTAATTGGAGCAGTTCACCAAGATACGGAAAACTACTCATGTTTTGTCGCCTTTCGAGCAACACCGTAGCAGCACTAGTCTATTCAGCCACCTTTAAGAAGGAACGGTTTCCACTATCTTGTCCATCTCTAGTTCACACCGCTGTGGATCAACAACATTCGATAATAGTGCGGTAGATATATCAAGTGTATGAAAGGAATGTATCGGATCATATCTACCGCTCCAATTCTTTAGTAAACCGTTTGGAAGTACTTTTGGGTGCATCCCAGATGGCGCACGGTATAAATTTTACATTCGTGTCGTGCGCCACTGAAAACACCCAAAGGCACTTTTAAACTATAAAAAAATATATAAAATTTTGTTTGCAATATAAAACCGTTAAACAAAACTATGTATGTACATTTACAATAACTTCTTAAATAGTTTTGTATTATAAATAAAATTTTCAAAATGTCGAAGTAAATTTGTCACAAAACCAAATATGAATACTTTTATTTTGAATATAACACACATTTAGAACAACTACCTTTCCGTATAACATTTTGGTATAAATACTACAAGAGAACCAAGTATCTTCAGTATAGTTTTAAAAATATAGATTACAAAAATACAATATCTTAATATAGTATTTTAATTATTTTTTTTAACTAGAGGCAAAATAACGTGATTATAAACCGAAATCAAGTAAAGAAAGTAAACCAGCTGAACGGGAAAGGAACATATATTTGAATTTACGTAATTAATCAACAAAATAACTGATTATGATTTGAACTTGTTCTGTATCTTGTACCGAAATTAATCGAAAGTTAAAATTTGTAAAACGGTATCAGCGGGAAAAATGATTTTGAATCAATAAATATTCAATAACTGGGCTACAAAGACTTCTCAGAGGTAGTTTACTCATTACTGGATATTTTCTTTTGCAAATCCGGACGCTATATTTTTATAATAATTTACTTTTTTTCTTCAGAAATTACTTATATTATTAGATACCGCAAAATTAATTGCAAAAAAAGTGATATTTTAAATTTCATTCCATCGTAACTGTTATCCTTGCTATTTTCCCGGACGGCTACGTTCTATCCGGACTGTTGTATAATTCCTGACCGGAAGTCTACAGACATGATAAAAATCCGTTTATGTTGGGGGAAATCCGGACATTTGGTAACTCCACTCCCGGTACTTCGACTTCAAAATGAACAAATTTATTTATTTTGAATTATTTTTAATAATCAAACAATAAGTAGCAGCCTCTTGTTTTCTTGTTTGTTATATACAACGACGCATTGTTTTATGCATACATATACATATTATAATTATTGTTTTATTTTTCAAATAGAATAAACATTTTTGGTAATTTTAATATGATTTGAAGTTTGTATAATCAAATCCGAATACAATACAAAACAAATTAATTTTTCTGCCTGCTGCTGCCATCTTTGAGAGATTCGATAAATGTTGGAGTTTGATTATCGCAGTGAATTATGGGAAGAGAAGCCCAATTTTTATTGAGATCGACCTTCATCTGTCAAGTGGATGTATATTTGTTAAATAAGTACGTGTTTCCTTATGTAGTTATAAAAAGTGAGAGTTTTAGAAGAAGTTAGTGGTGTTGGTGTTAGCACCAGCACTGGTTTCAAATGTTTACGGGAAATATTCGTGTAAAAATATGCGAGGCTTCAGGATTGAGGCCGACGGACCGTCATAAACGACATAATATGACATTCGGAAAGCCAGATGAACAATTGATTGACCCGTACGTTACTGTTGATGTAGACGAAATGCACGTTGCTCAGTCAACGACGAAACAGAAAACATTTGACCCTGTGTGGAACGAAACTTTTGAACACACCGTCGAAAATGCGAAAACCCTTACACTTACCGTGTTTCACGATGCCTCGATACCACCAGATGATTTTGTTGCCAATTGTAGTATTCCATTTGAAGATCTTCTTTCCAGACAGAAAGATGAAGGAGATTTTTGGGTATTGCCTTCAATAAATTATGTTAATTTCTTCTGTATCAAATGTTCTAACAGGTGACTTTGGAACCCAAAGGAAGACTACATGTTCGAATTGATTTAAAAACATCAAATGGTATGTGTGTTGCACAATACAAAAAACAGTGTTATATGCTTTTTTTTTAGAGTCTCAGGGAGCTAAGCCTAGAGAGTTTAAAGAACGGCAAGGATTTAATCGCCGCCGTGGTGCAATGAGACGAAGAGTGCATCAAGTTAATGGTCACAAGTTTATGGCTACATTTTTAAGACAACCAACATTTTGTTCACATTGCAAAGAATTTATTTGGTAAGTTTGCTTTGTGGGTCTATGTAGCTCCATGACACTTGTAAAATTTGTGGTTTTATTCACAGGGGATTGGGCAAACAGGGCTATCAATGTCAAGGTAACTACGCATGGTGACACTGCTGTTTTCTAGGTGGTTGTTATCAGTTTAGTTGCCGCAGATCTGCATGACTGCTCTACCTACGATCTACGCTCTAATGTTTATTATTTTAATTTGCAACACCTCGGCATGGCTGTTTCACGCTTTTTTTAAACACTTGTAAGTTAATATGCCTTTTATTTTTGTTTCATTATTACCATCCTTTTAAACCCACATTGTATATATCCTTCTGTTCTTTTATTCTAAGAATGCAAGTATAACTAAATGTTGTATATGTATATACATACGTATGTATGTGTGAAAGTGTACAGTTAGTTAGGTAACGCCTCATGTTAACAATTTCTGATATTGTTCTTATATTTTTGGCAGTATGCACCTGCGTAGTTCACAAAAGATGTCATCTTCTGGTTGTCACCAAGTGTCCTGGTATGAAGGATGAGGTATGCCACATTTCCTGTAATAATTTTTTTTAACCAGGAAACTTGTTTCCTTTAGAGATACTATGCGATTGCTATATGTCTACACATATTGTATATGTTCTTAGGTGTGGTTTTCCTGTAAATTGAGCATTTTGATTGGACGTTTGTTTAGTATCACTTTATAAATAAGTCTTATCTTGTTTGGCAATAGTAGAATTTAACAAAATTTAATCTTTATATTTTTAAAAGATGAAGACATTTTTAGCACTAGTTTATTATATGATTTATAAAAGTTATGGGTATTTGGAACTTTTTTTAAAATCTTTAAAGTATGTTTATCGAAATTTTAAAACTTTAAATATTTTCAATTTATTTCAAATAAAACATTCAAACTTATATTTTAGACAAGTACGTCTTTGACCAAACATATTTATTTATGATTTCATTTGGTCTGTTTTTGTACCAAGGGAAGTTGTAATAAGATATTCAATCAAGGTTATTCACAAATTGATACTTATTTAAAGGTGCTTTAAAAGTAAATAAATTTACAGATACGGTATTTGTAAAAAAATATAATCTTGTAGGATTAAATAATTTTTTTTTTAATATTCAGTTGATACTCTTCAAAATATGTAATTGAATTTGTCAATTGTAGCATTGATCTTGATTTTTTAAGTTATTTGAAAGATTGTCACTTATTTAGCAAAGAAGTTTTCAAAAAATTACTGTTACAAGTTCTGCACAAACATTCTAGATGGTCATCGAAATCGTTGCCATGTTGGATTTCTGTTATTTCAGTTTATTTTCAATGGAAACCCTCATAAATTTTTTGAGAACCCGACTGAGAAGCTCTTCTAGATTTTTCCATACGAGATTTTATACCACGTGCTTTGAAAAATACAAATCAATGTAGATAAGTTTTTCGTTTAAATATAAACTGGGGCCAAGTCCTAAGTTTTGTTTTCTTAAAAATATTCATTTACAATACAATCTGTAAAATTTATGTTTTAGACGTATACAATTTTGAATCTAAAAGTGATAACTATTTTCCTGCATATAAATTGTAACGCGCTTTCTTGCATTTTCCTGAACATTTGTAAAATGTCCAAGTTACCCGTTGCGTTAAGAAATTCATGCGGAAAGCTTTTTTGTAAATATTTCCGTTTAGTTAAATTGCGCAAATAAAAATGCTTCAAATAAATCTATTCGTTTTATGTCGAACTCTAAGCAATATTTGTCCGGTTGGGTTCAATATTTATTATGTGACGTGAGTATAAATTGTCGCAAAGGTAGCAACATCGTTCGAATCAAAAATCTAAATGGTAAAATATTGTACCTTACGTCTTCACGAGGTTCTTGAAGTTAGATTTTTTACTGCCTTA
Organism: Oryctes borbonicus; assembly: GCA_902654985.2. NCBI lineage: Eukaryota > Metazoa > Arthropoda > Insecta > Coleoptera > Scarabaeidae > Oryctes > Oryctes borbonicus. The sequence goes on from LR736883.1 coordinate 5,162,816, forward strand.
ATAAGTGTTTGTGTTCGATATCTGTCGATACAGATAGCTATAATTTTGAATTTAGACGACCTTTTATCCCAATTTTTTGGTAAACAGCTTTTTTGTGATTTCAGAGTCTGTTTTCAACATTTCTTCATTAACATCCTCTCATGAAAAACACATTTGGCAACGTTGTAGGACAATGAGTTTGTATTCTAATTTGATTTCAATCAAAATCATTACTGTCAAATTTTGATATTTGTTTGAACGAGTAATACAGACGCACGGTTGCAACCTACAAGGTATTAGATTGTAACTGTGCTTACAAACAAACGGATATCAATTTGAACAAACGCGTAGGCTATAGTGTCGCTAATTTATTACAAGAGGTTCGAAAAATCAAAACTACTAACTCTGTTTTAATAAAGTGTTTTTCTATTGCTTATCCCTATGTATCAATTGTGTTTTGCAATTTGTTATTTGTAATTTTCGTTTGTCAATTTTGACAAGTATTGTACCTAGTATTACAGTAGTGGGCAATTACAGTATTGCCAAATGTATGTTATTTTCAAGTGGTTCCTGAAGCTGTATAAAGCTTGATACATTTTAGCATTTAGATTTTAGATTCAAAATCGAACGAAGTATGTCGCTACATGTGGCTTTTGCGACAATTTATACACACGTTGTATATATGTGCTTATTAACTTGCTAGACATTGTATGCAGGCAAGGATAGTCACTTTGAATAGGTCTGCTGTCTGTTGTATGTAATCTCTTGTGTATAGTCTGTTGTCTGCAGTTTTGTCATCAATCAAATCATAGTAAATGCGAGATTGTAATATTTTTCATTAAAGTACAAGTGGATTGTTTCAATTCAATGTCGAATTTTATTTATATGTTTGTTGTGTATATGTACTTTAGGATTGAATAAATACAAATTTATGCACGGGGCATGTCGGGAGGAATACAGCAAACTTCAGGAATGTATTATACACGTGAAAATAGTGTAAAAAGTTCATTTTCTTATTTGATTTTCGTTTGTGTTTTTGTTTTCAAGATATACCATAATTGAAAAATGTTAACTATCCTTGTATATGATTAAAATTTTTTCTTGTTTTCGACTTAATACGTCTTAAATAAAATAGAAATATCCTTGCATTGACTACCGAAGTACTACAGAAAATCAGATACGTTCTCCATTAAAAGTTTTTTTCGCTTCTCATCACATGACATGAATCTATTCTTTTGAGGTTCAAAATCATTTCAAAAATGTTGTTCCGATATGTGTCAGTGTCAGTGTATTGTAATAATGATCTAATGTTTACTTTTGAGCTTGCACATTATTTTGTATGAATTTTTTTTACATTATTTTTACATGTACAATACACTCCTGCAGTTTGGTCCGTTTCTGTCGACTCATCGTGTATAATAGTAATATGAAAAATATAAATTTAAATTAATTGTGGTCACTTTAACATGATCTATCTAGCATATCCAAAGTTGTTCAGACGTCCGTATTTATATACCGAGCGTCCTAGAATCAATGTTACAAACGATATCTTCCTTATTTGTAGAGCAAGCTGTCGTCGAAAATGGTTTGCAGAATTCTAATAGATGCACTTTTTAAATATGCCCCTAGTGAACCACCCTCTAAGAAACCTTCCTCAAAATATTTTTTCTTAAATTGCGTCCCTCATTTTTTTGTTTTTGATTGACGTACTAGGAGTTAAGAATACATACAACGGTATAAATAAAAATGTCATTTATTATAAATTGTTAGTTTAAATGTGGTTGAACGTATACAGTTATAAGTTGTTCGAACAAAAAAGATTCAGATATTTATTTCGATTTTTGAAAATAGTTTCGGTATAAATACGTAGTAAAGTACTGTTGTTATATATATTTTTTTAATTCTTTCTAATTTTCTTCCAAATTCTCGCGAAGCAGCAACACTTTATGGAGAGCGATTTCCAAAAAGAATCGTACCATCACACATGGCATTTCTTCATGTCGAAGCTAAAATGCGAAAAAAAAATTGAACCATTTTAATCAAATTGAAGAGATTTATTATCATGTAACACTAGTCAGAACAGAAGAAATACAAATAAATGTATTACCTTATGATGGATTGAATCCACATATTTCAGTTAGAATTGTGACAGAAGGTATGGGTATAAGTAAATCAACAGTACACATACACATACTAAAATGTCACAAATATCATTCTTTCAACATTCAGTTGCTGCAAGCATTAAGGCCTGCAGATTCACTGCGTAATCCAAGTAATGTTAAACGATGATTCCACGATTAGCAATAACATTTGTGAACTGATGAGGTATGATTTTATAACTATGGTGTGGTGAATCGCCAAAACTGCCATTACTGAGCTCCTGAAAATCTTCACTGGATGCGTGAGTTCTATTCTCAGGTTTCAACGTTTGGAGTGGCTTATTTCATGGACGTATCATTGGTCCATAGATCACTGAATGACCACATGATTTGTGGTGATATGATGACAGCAGCAACTTCCGGAGAATTAATTGTCGAATTGGAAGCGTGTGTTGTGTTGAAAGGTGGTCATGTATTTATTGTTTAACTTTTATTTATTATAGATATGATCAATTTGTATTAAATATTTCTTGAATGTAATTTTCGTTTATACCGTTGTATCCTAAACTCTATATATATAAATAGCGGTTTCCTTTGAAATTGTTTATTTTACAGTATTGGTATATGCTTGTCTCTAATTACGGCGAACGCTAGTAAATAACTTACTTATTTAAAATGGTTGTTATTAGTCGTAAGTTTTCTTATATTATCAAGGTGCATTTGGCTAATTTCCCAATTTATTTCAAAGTCTAAGCACCTCAAATAGGAATACTTTGTGCAAAAAGTTGTATATCTTCTATTTTTTCATGTTAATTCCTAGCTTAGTAATTTCTTCAATTTTACATATAAACCATCTTCTACTTATTACTATTTTTTATTTTTATGCAGGCGAGTTGCCAAAGCCAGAGGTTTAATGTCAACGTACCGCATCGGTTCGTTGTTCACAATTACAAAAGATTTACATTTTGTGACCATTGTGGTTCCTTACTATATGGGCTCATAAAACAAGGTTTACAATGCGAAGCTTGTAATTTAAATGTTCATAAGCGATGTCAGAAAAATGTTGCAAACAATTGCGGTATAAATACTAAACAAATGGCCGAGATTTTAAATAAAATTGGTGTATCGCCCGATAAACAAACCCCACATCGTAGCAAATATGTTTCCGCCGAAGGAAGCGCCAGTGGTGATGTACAGAGTGGCGAATTTGAGAATGCGAATGAACCCTCAGAACCCTCATTAACGGAAGAAAAACTAATAAATAATGAAAACTCCAGTGAATATGTTTCTACGCCTGGAAAAATGGGTCTAGACGATTTCCACTTTATTAAAGTATTAGGAAAGGGATCGTTCGGAAAGGTAATGTTGGCGGAAAAAAAGGACACAGAAGAAGTTTATGCTGTAAAAGTGTTAAAAAAGGACGTAATTATTCAGGATGACGATGTAGATTGTACAATGACCGAAAAACGTATTTTGGCATTAGCTGCTAAACACCCGTTCCTTACAGCGCTACATTCTTGTTTTCAAACAAAAGAACGCCTATTTTTTGTAATGGAGTATGTTAATGGTGGCGATTTAATGTTTCAAATACAGCGAGCTCGGAAATTTGATGAACCTCGTGCTAGATTTTATGCGGCGGAAGTTACCTTGGCATTACAATTCTTACATAAGTACGGAGTAATATATAGAGATTTGAAACTGGATAACATACTTCTAGATGCCGAAGGGCATTGTAAGTTGGCTGATTTCGGAATGTGCAAAGAAGGTATATTGGATGGCCTTACAACAACAACTTTTTGCGGAACTCCTGACTATATAGCACCTGAAATCTTGCAAGAACTTGAATATGGTGCATCTGTAGATTGGTGGGCTTTGGGCGTATTGATGTATGAAATGATGGCTGGACAGCCACCATTTGAAGCGGATAATGAAGAGGATCTTTTTGAGTCAATATTGCACGATGACGTTCTTTACCCAGTGTGGCTAACCAGAGAAGCAGTTAGTATTTTGAAAGGATTTATGACTAAAAACCCGAGCAAGAGGCTGGGATGTGTTGTTGCGCATGGTTGTGAGGCAGCAATACGTCAACATGCATTTTTTCGAGACATGGATTGGACAGCATTAGAACAACGAAAGGTGAAACCACCGTTCAAACCGAAGATTGTAAGTATTATAAAGATATGATACATAATATACAGTATAGTATAATGTATATACTATGTTGTCCTACCAAAAACTTCTTGGTATATATAAATAAATCAAATTATTATATACTTTAATTTAAAAATTGTGTTAGCTTAATACAAATTTGTTTTTTGATTTTTCAGAAGAGTAAAAAGGACGCATTGAATTTCGATGCAGAATTTACTAAGGAAGAACCGGTGCTAACACCAGTAAATCCCGATGTACTCCGTACTATAAATCAGGAAGAGTTTAAAGGATTTTCATTTGTAAATCGTGACTTCAACCCCTCTCGCTTTGTTGCTGACTAACAGCCTTCGGTTTGCCTGTGATGACCTGATATCAGGCCAGTGCAATACCAAAGATGTCGCTACTACTGCGTGAGTGAGTAGAAGATGATGGTTATGTATGTAGTCTTCTAGCAGTATTAGCATAACGATGGACAAAAAGTGCATTTCCAAGAAATGTACATATTATCTATACATTGTTACACTATACATAAATATATATTACATTGTATACATAATATATATACATACTATTACAATGTTTTAGTATATATATTTATTGATGTGAGCTTAGCGGGCTCTGCCCCTAGTGGATGTTAGGTCTGTGTTAGCACTAGCCACGCCCTTCTAGTCTCACGCTGCTTGTCCCATGTTGTGCCAAACCATCCAGGCGACGCATTGTTCCGTTTATATATCATGTTTATACTAGTAATGTACCGATTTGTTGCTGTAAATGGTGTACCTACAATTCTATGACCATGTAATAATTATAAATAAACCTTATTTAATGTACGAAAGAAAGCGGCGTTTTAATATAATTTAAGATGTCTGAGCTAATGCTGAATATTGTTGTATGGGACGTATAGAACCTAATGGTAACTATTTTGTTTATTCATTAAAAATTTTTTGAGTATTTAGCTTACTCTTATTCACGGTAATCTATTGAAAAACAATATAAATCTAGAATTACTTTAGAAAGAAATACTGTTTTTCAGCATTAAATTAGATGAATGCATTTAATTAATGTATGATTGGCGCAAGGCATTGCGCTCCGCATTCTTTCCTTTTAGATCTGCCTAATTGTCACTCATCCGACTTGTCGGCAGCGGCGCCCACTCACAGGCACAATCACAAGCTTGATCGTAGTATTTCAAACGGAAAAACGGGATCCTGTTATCCCGGGATAACAAATCGTATTTTCCGGAAATCCTCTTATTAAGATCTTTTAATTTTTTTAAAATATCGAAAATATTCGCACTCGAAATTTTAGTATTATGTATTTGCTCAACTTCTATTTAAATGTACTGTCCAGAAACATACCGAAAAATTTCCAAAGACCCATATTTAATATTAGAGGCTGAAGTGAAAATGTTACAACCAGTAAAACTTGGTATTGAGAGTTAGTCGACGCAATCCAAACCTGCTTGAACCAGAGGGTGTATTAGTATTTATTTTTTATGATTTGTGCAAGAACAAAAATTGGTTCTTAGCTAAAATCTTGCAGTCTGTGAAGGAGAAAATTGTGAAACAAGGGAATGTAAATTTAGCGGGCTTAGTAAAATATTTAAACAATCCATCAAATTGTAAATATGAATTGCATGTAGTTTCTATATTATCACAGTAATAAAAGGTACAGCAAAAAAAATATTTAAACTTTTTGTTGTGAATAATGAAAATGAAGCTACTTCTTCCTCTAATATTGAAGAATTAGATAGGCATACCGGAAAAATTCGATCATGTGTGACAACGTCATTGACAACTTTTTATAATTTTTTTTATTATAAAAACTAATATTTTAATTTCTTATTATATTTTATTTAAAGCAATATGAATTTATGTTTGTTTTGTTGAGAATGATTTATGTTGTATTTAAATTTGGGAATGAGATTGTTTTAGTAACTTTTCAGCCTTATCCATGTTTGAATCTCCATTTGTAACCAACATTACAAGTTGGGTTACCGATATATTGAACTTCTCAAAGGTATTTATTAGAGTTTCTGTACTATTGTACTACGTAAAAGGAGAGGAACGGATGCCACATCGGTATAGTGCGCACTAACGCATTTAAAGTACAATTCTTTCTTGCATCTGTTGTGTCATCCACCATCAGCCATATCTTTTTATTTTTTTACTCTGCCTTGATTTGATCCGTAATCGTGGTTTTCACTCGCGATAAATTAAAGTGTAATTGACCTCTTGTTAGCAATCTCCTTTCCGGAATGTATTTCCCCCAAAACTTTCGAAATTTTTCATTGTCTACAATATTTTGTGGAATGTTGCACACACTTAACATAAAAATAAAGTCATACAGAAATTTATATGATATATCATGTTTTGCATTTAACAGGTGCTGTTAACATGTCTTTTACAAACAAAAGTACTGTACGGTAAAATGTTACTATTGCAAACAATATTCTAATGTTGGAAATCGGTTAAGAAATCAATTTACACTCAACGAACATAACAAAGCATGCCATTAAATCGACATCATCGATTTAACCCGTTATTCGTACACATATTAGCCATACGTGTATGAATCCCAACTTAGAGTATGTCCGACCACTTTCGAAATTTGTCATCTCCAATGAGTCAGTGCCATTGAGTGCGCATTCGTTTCTGCAGGCTTAATCAAGAGTATACCAAACAAATCGCACTAGAAGCGATAGATTTAACCATTGCAATTATAATTGTTGTCCCATGGTGCACTAAGGTTATGTGAAAGATAAATCTTTTTTTCGAGTAGAACTTCTTTCTCAATAACATCTTAGAGCGATCAATTCTAAGTAGAAAAAACTTAAAAACAAAGAAACTTTAGATAATACAGAGTCGTAAATGTATGAGAATTCCGATGTTTTACTCTCAGTTGCATGGAGCTTCTTCTGGGTTGCTGTCTTGCTGCTGTAAGTAGAATCATTCTTCTTGCAACAGCGAGACAACATGCAGACATTTTTAAAAACTGTGCGGTGGCAACGTAGTGAGCAAGATGCCGTAAACACCGAACACCTTGTAAAAGAACTGGGTGCGTGCAATAGCTTGCCTTTTTTCCTGATCTGACACGAAGTTTACAGTTTCGGACTATCACTAAGGTGCATAATTACGCCAAGCCAAGAACATTTTCTGAAATGATTGGTACTGTATTATGGTAGAAATAAATTCAAAGTCCAGATTGCTAAAAATCAAATCTAATGATGTACCGCATATGTGCTAGTAATTGAATTAATACGTTGTAGGTGGATTTAAAGATTTTAGAAAATAATAGTGTGACTTTCTAGTACAGTGTGATGCATTAAAATTTCTAAACATTTTTGTCTAAAAATATATAAATGTTATTGTATTGTAGTTGCCACTACGAACTTAACCAATACAATGTTGAAATAAATAACTCAATTGGGTACATACACTACCCGACAAAAACATAGACGGGGTATCGTTTTTATTTACGAAACAAAGTTTATAGACATTATATAAAATGCAAATGAGGGTTATTAATACTTGTATGTAAATAGTCCATTTATAGGTATTTCTGGGTATTTATTGCTTTATGAGGGGTAATTGAGATTTATCTAGATAAAAATTGGAATTTAAAATGCGACGAAAATTTAGACTCTATGCATTTATTACATTAATATAAGCAAAAATGTTTTAATTTGATACTTCTCTTTATATCCAGTGGTTGTGCTGGTGTGTACACATTTCACTACGAGAAATTCTATTTTATAAAGTGTTTGCAATATGGGTAGAAAAGAACAATTATCCATAATAGAAAGGGGTGAAGTTCTAGCCTGGCACCAGGATGGTGTTAGTAAGAAGGAAATTGCTCGAAGCGATCATTGCGTTAGAAATTTCCTAAAAGATCCGGAAAATTACGGCAAACCAAAAGGCGAGGGGCGACCGAAAGCTGTAAGTGAGCAGGATAAACGCATGATATTGCGGTGTGCATCCAATTCTTCTGCGTCGGCGAGAGTTATTGCAGAACAGGCGGGGGTACAAACGCACGTGCGTAATGTTCAAAGGATTTTAAAGGCGTCACCGCTAATATCACGGAAAAAAATGTTGAGGAAACCGCCACTTTCGGCGAAACACAAAGAAGCGAGGTTGAGATTTGCTGAAGAACACATATCCTGGAAGAATCAATGGGAAAAAGTTATATTTTCCGATGAGAAACGTTTTAATTTGGACGAACCGGATGGGTACTCGCATTATTATCATGATCTGAGAAAGGAACCAAAAGTGAAAATGACCAGACAATTAGGGGGTGGATCTGTGATGATATGGGCAGCGATTGGATTCCGCGATAAAAGTGAGATAGTGTTTTGCACAAACAAAATGACATCTGTGACGTATAAAGACTTATTGCGTGACAATCTTCTACGTTTTGGAAACCAATGGGCCGGGCATAATTTTGTTTTTCAGCAAGATAACGCGCCAATTCATAAAGCAAAAACCATTACTGAATGATTTAAAGAGAAAAAGATTAAAACTTTACAGTGGCCGGCACGGTCACCAGACTTAAACATTATTGAAACATGGGCGAATTGGCACGTCGCGTTTATGGCGGAGGCCGTCAATATTTCACGGTACAGGAACTGAAAACTTCAATAGTGACTGATTGGCAGAATATTCCCCAAAATTATGTGTTAAATTTATATAAATCTATTAATAATAGACTATTGGAAGTCATTAAAAACAATGGAGGATCTACGCATTACTGATCACTCATTTGTTTATTTTTGTTTTACATTTGCAACAGAGCGTCTAAATTTTTGTCGCAGAAATTGTTTAAACATTGGAGTAATCATTTATTATTTAGTTCATATATTACTGGAGGAGATATTTTTAAGTTTATTTTACTTTTATGAATAAAAACTTAATTAGATGTCTTGCTAGTTTCGCAAAGAAATGAGGTAACCCTTAAAACATCTTACCGCGTCTAAGTTTTTGTCGGGGAGTGCAGAATATTTACATGGACAATTGTTTAAACTGTGACCATGCTCATTAAAGAAGGGACTCCTCTTCATCCGAGATAAATAGCTTTTAAATACGAAAATTTATCGTTCTGTTTAAAAATGAAGAAAAACTTCGCAAACATTCATTGGTTTGAATAATCCTTCTTTTTGATAACCCTTATGGCTCCTTTAGTGGCCTCTTCCAACTATATCCAGCTCGTGTTATCGGTAAACGTGGAATATAGAACTAAACATTTCTTGCTTATATCGTCAATTAAGAGTAAATGATTTCAGTTGATTAACTCAACAAAGTCAACTACTTCACCTTACGTTTCTGTTCTAGTGATAATAAAAACACAAAACATCAATTGTATTTTTCGTTGCCTCTGATCAGGCACAACAGTTGTGACAATATCGCATTCTATCTTGGCAGTTCAATTCATACGAGGCATGTTTTGATATATTTCAACTATACTGTTATTTATTGTATTAAATTAATTATAGATGCAAATCGCATTTCTTTTTTAATAATAATTTATTCCAAAAAGATAGTGTAAACCTATATGTAACGTGACAAATAGAAAAGAGAAAAGATGTAACTAATCTAATATACATAATAAATATAATATATGATTACACTAGAACAATATCGAAAAATTCATCAAGATGGTAATATGATGTTTGCAAGTTTTTTTTTTTATTACATATAAAGTGCTTTATTTTTTAATGCGCTGGGAAGGTGATTATATACTATTGCATGTTAAGGTAAAGATGCGTTCACATAGCGGAACGCGAAAGCAAGGCAGGAACTAAGAAAGTTGACATGAAATTAAATACGATCGTTCACACAGCTGTTTACCGCAGAATTAAGAATTGGTGTATCGTGAAACTATACACACGGTAAATTATCACTAGAGTGAAAAAAAAATCAATTCTACATGTTATGGTGTGTACTGGAACCCCTTCAACCGAATTTTTCAATCTCATTAGCAAGTAAAAGATTAGAAAAGGGTACTGGCGAAGCGATTACGACGGTAGTGCTGGATACGTTATAGAAATTTGAAGTGTTACCTAATCAACTGTTGATGTTTATGAGCAATGGCGCGGCAACAATGCGTTGCGTGGGCCGTTTTTTAAAACGAGAGTGTGCACAACTTTTACATGTGACGTGTAAAGCTCATGCTTTACATCTTGGGGCACAAACGATTCGCAAATGTTATCCAGAGGTGGATGCATTAATTTGAAATATTAGTGTTTTTGAAATCTCCCAAACGAATTCGAGAGCTTCACTTCTGGTATTTCCGATCCAGCAAAGAAGATTCTCACACGTTGATTCTGGAAATATAAGAACATTTTTTCATCACGACGAACGCAGTTCACCGAAACAAATCCGGAAACATACCTAATGCTGCAAACTTTTCAGCAATATTTTGTGCTACGTAGATAAGGTAAGTGGGTTATATAATTCAATAATTAAATTAACATTACTTTTTCCTAATATATACTTGCTTTAAACCCTAATTAATATATTATGTAAATAATGATAGCAAGGACTGTGGCGTAGTATGGTGAACAACACATAAGTATCGGCACCCTCCGTACCACACAAGTTTAATTTATTATATAATAATTAGTCCGGGACGGCCGTTTCGAGGACACGAATGGTCCTCATCATCACCCGGTGACCGAATTATTATATTACTATATAATAAATTAAACTTGTGTGGTGCGGAGGGTGCCGATACTTGTGTTGTTTACCAATATATTATGTATGCATATATGAAACTTAATACTATCCTGGCGTGCAGTGAGAAGTGGCCCACTCTAATTATCATACTACCACAGCACTATCAATACAACCAACTAATCACAGCAGGTTCGTGTCAGTTTATCAAGTTTTAGTTAATTTTTGTGCATATTTTTGAGGCTATTATAATATTCTACTGATTAATTTCGATCTTTTAATTTTTCTGTAATAAAACAACACCTATCTGATATCTGATTCAGATATATCAGATACAAATGGATTCCGAAACTACCACAGAAGTTCATCAAGAAGTATAAATGAATATAAACTTCAATTATTTTTGCAAAATGCAAATAAAAATATTTGTAACTCATTAGTACAGATCGAATATCATGGCATTTTACTCCGGCTTGTTCGCCTATCTTCGGCGGTCTTTGGGAAGCGGGAATAAAAAGCGTAAAATATCATTTAAAGCATATAACGCACATCTAAATTTTGAGGAATTCACCACAATATTGACTCAAATCAAGGCAATTTTGAACTCCCGTCCTCTTTGTCTTTTAACTTCCGATCCTGAAAATCTAGAAATCCTTACCCTAGGGCATTTCCTTATCGGCAAGAGTTTACTTCGTTTGCCAGAGCACGATTATACAAAAACACAAGAAAATCGTCTCAAACGTTACCAAAGGCTACAACAGATCGTACAAAATTTTTGGGTCCGATGGCATGACGAATATCTGAGTAACCTCCAGACACGAGTTAAATGGAAAACGAAAGGAGAGAACCCTCTCACTATTGATACAATTGTCCTTTTCACGGAAGACAACACACCCCCTGCGAAATGGCATCTTGGAAGGATTATCGATCTACATCCAGGCAAGGACGGTGTTGTACGAGTGGTTAGTGTGAAGGTGAAAACCGGTATAGTGAAAAGAAGCATCACTAAGATCTGTCCATTACCCAATAAAGACTAACCAATTTATTATGGTATATTTTAAGGTTATAGCTATTGTATTTCTAAATTTATTACTGTACATTTACTATTGTGACATATTTCATTTGAAACTGCTGTTGCATAATTCAAGGCGGGCGGAATGCTAGGGCGTAATTCCAATGTTTAAGCGTTATAGCGTTCGCACGCATGCGCAATTCGTAACCGGCAGAGAGCAGTGGAGAAAAAACATTATTATCGAAAAAGCGTCAGCTCTGTTACATAGTTGCCATATAGTTATGTAAACCTTTATATTAAAGTTATATTCAAGCATAATACAGTCTACATTATTTCTATTTACCATAACAATATTTAACGAACCAGCTACCACCTGCCACTATGTGTATACGCGTTTCGCTGTATCACAGTTCATCAGTACACCTATGTGGAAGGTAGCAGCTGTAATTCAAGTTCACGTAATATATACGATGTTCAGGCTAACATGTTTGGATGAGAGTATCTAATTAAAGATACTCTAATCACTGCAATTGTCGAATTATATTGCTATATCGACCTCTACAGAAATATGCCCTGCGTGTGCTAGCCTCGAAGTCGAAGTGTGCTACCCTCGCAGATTCTGTGGCAAATACTGCTTATTTTTGTAAAGGGTCGATATAGTAATATAATTCGACAATTGCAGTGATTAGGGTATCTTTAATTAGATACTCTCATCCAAACATGTTAGCCTGAACATCGTATATTTGCTGGCATCTCCAAACCCATGTAGCTCAAGATAATCATGATTCGCGACAACAACATGTTTAGGAATTTTTATAAATCGGCACCTCATCTGCACTGTGTTAGTTCATTGTGATATGCAAATGAATTGCTCCTGAGCTGTTCTGGAATGCATCTTTTAGACAAATTGAAAGCCACTATTGGTCGCGATATTTAGCGACTAATACAAACCGCGTTTTGAATTCCATTAGTTTCTCTTATTTAACGGTTTTTTTTTTGCAGTTTTAGTATAGCATTTAATAATAATTGTATTATAAGTGGTTAATAATTGTGTTTTTCAGCTGTGTTAGATTAAAATAATTGTGTTCAAATGTTAGCATTTCTATTGGGGATAATAGATTAATCGTCCAAAATTTTGAAAAAGGCTGTCTTTGGAGGAGAAAACTAATATTTGAAGGTAGCTACTGAACAAAAAGTAATAGCTAATAACAGCAGAATTGGTATTCATTCAATCTACATTATTTTATTTTTTGGTTTCTGCATTTGTAAGCCTTCTTTTTATCTACAGAAGGTCTTCAACGACAATATTATCATCCAGGAAGCGTACATAACAAATAAGGTCTTTGTTACTGTCAGTAGCATCATCAAGTGGCAAACCAAATTCAGTGCTTCTCAATTTCTCTATTAATTGATCATTGAGATCCTGGTTTTTTGCAAATCGTCACTCTGTGCAACCTTAAAAGATGTTAGCAATCCGTTGCTTGGTACCGAGACTTGTTTAGTAAACACATCCTTTTGCTTTTGTAAATCTTTTAAATGTTGAGTGAGATTGGTCTCGAGATGTCGATTTAGCTTACTTACGTGCATACACTTGGAAGCTATTGCTTTTTAACAGAGCACTACTACTACTACTAAAGTAAAATTGAAATTCAAATAGTTATCATCGTAATTATGATATTTCCATTTTTTTACCACTTGTTGATGTTTCATCGCTCTCACTCGATCCGTCGACTTGCTTATTTAATAAAAATCTTTCAATTTTCTTACGACTTTAGAAAACCCAAAGCGCATATTGAAACAAAGCGGGCGCTCCTCTGGTAGCGGGCGTCATAAAACATTTTACTTCTCAGATATTTACTCTTTTCAATTAAGTTGGTTCGCCGAAGTGGTGGCATACTTATATCAGCTGCCCCTTCTACTTATTGTTAGAGCTTTCGCGAACCTTTGACAATGTGCGATAGTATGCTATGTAAGTGTACTGGAAAGTTCTATAAATTTCACGAAAGTTCCATTCTTTTCTGAAATATTCTAAGTGGTTCGAGAAAGTTCCATATCTTTCTAGAAAGTTTTACAAGCTACGGGGACAATCTCGTTTAGATGTTCATTCTACAATGTTAGATCACTATGTATCGAAATATTTGCAAACCTTCTAAGATTGCGACCAGGAATCGCTGTGGTAGCCTAACTTCATTATTACTATTATTAATTAATTGGGATTCTATGAGGATATTAATAGCGTATTTCATTCGATTGCATTAGAGCGCACTGGGAGTTTGCAATTCTAGTTCGAAGATTCTGGATCGAGCAGCGCAGGTTAAGTACATCGGTTATAGTTGCCTTTGTTGTACTTGTAAACATCAACTGCACGTTATCTGTATTCTACACGGATTATTGGATCTGTTATTAGAGCAGTTTCAGGGTAACTTAGTGTTGTAGATTCCATATTTGCTAACAGTTTTATCATGTTGGCTCTAGTTTTTATGCTTCTTTTTTTGAAAAGGTATGAAGAAAAAAATTAAAATTAAAGATTTATTGGCAGACAGGCGAAAAATACCTCAAATTATAATTGTATAAAATAAAATGAATATAAAACCAAAAAGTATGTTTCTTGTAAAAAAAAAACGTATCACTACAAACGCCAACAGTAATCTGTTATCATGTGTGTATCCCACCTTCCTTCGTACGAGTTCTTCATAATGTTCTGCCTTATTGTTACCCAAGAACATTTAAGCACAGTAACAAAAGAGCACCAAGCAGAAGCTTCAACTTCAGTCACGGCTTTTTGGGAAATTCAAGTCGTTAATGAGTTGGTGAATTTGAGAACCAAAAAAAATTCCAGCCTTTAATTTTTCTGAAATTACTTTGGGGAACGATCTACATATCAGGTGTACAAGCATCTAATGCGGATTTTTTTTTCTAAACATGTTAAATTCGGAAGAATAATAAAAAGTGCTTTATTCAAAGTATGCTCCATTGTTTGTTATACATTTTTCCCATCTTTCGGGTAATTTGTGAATATCACGCCAGTAAAATTGTTCCCCTTTTGCTGCGAACCATTCATCGAGCCATTTCTTTACGTCTTCGTACGAACCAAAGCACTGCTCAGCAAGTGCGTGACCCACCGATGCAAACAAGTGGTAATCGTAAGGCTTTAAGAAATAGTTCCCTGAGCCCCAGCTTTATGTGAAGTGGAGGCAAAATGATTTTATCCCTGCTAAGTAAAGACTCGTTTATGATGTTCGCTTCAATTACAGTTAATTCTTCTCTAAGTGGCCATTTCTTTTTCGTTCAGTGAACTTGTTTTGCTCTACTATCCCACATGTAGATAAAACAAGGGAAATTGGTGTATCCCCTTTGCTGCCCAAGCCATCTTTAAATCAACGCAAACGCCATGCATGGTACTGCGCGTGAAAACATGTGATATGTTGGAGAAACCCGATAAACTCTATCGTGGTATAAAAGTTACAATTGTCGGAAAAAATTAATATACATTATTTCAGAAACTAGAGCCAATTAATAGAAATGTAAATTGTTTCTAACTTCCTTGATTCAAGTGTAATATGAAATCATACAAACATCTTTAGCAATTGAAAAAAACTTGTTGGTCTGTGTTATAGTTTCTTAGTAAATAATGGTAGTAAACACAGCTCCAGGGAAATTATACCTATAGAAGGTACATCCTGTATCTTAGACGTATATAGAACTATAGTCAATGTGCCAGGGTTGAGGGAAGGCGAATTTTACCTTTATTATAACTACGCAGTTGCGAAAACAGACTTGACGAATCGTGAATTTGAATTTGACGTGTGCTATGGTTGCTTGTTTACCTCTTCTGTTAATCATCAACCATCCAGCTGTCTCTTTCTTTTTCCGGATCATGTGCATTTATGGAAGTATTCGCATAGCTATCCTTTTCTATAGATTATAAATCCAGGTATCATTTCTCTATTGCGCTCTCAACTTTCTGCCCAAATACTAAATGCAGTGAAATGCATCATTCGGCTGATTCTATGTAGTCAACGAGAGCTCGGGGAAGAGTTTCAGATTTTATGCTTCACTCATTGGTTCCGTTTGCGTTTACTAGCAAAGCGTATCAAAGCATCGAAAGATTGACATGAATATAAATTAATGTAAAGTTGCTCTGGTTACTAAATATAAGCTCTAACATTATTATATATTTTCTTTGAAAGCTTCACTAGACGTCATAGAATTGTCAAATTGTAACAAAATTTTTAAAGTGCGTTCCTTTTTATTTTATCACTGTATTTTTCTAATCATAAATATGGCAACCATTAATCAAAATCGGACTTGCCTTCGGTCCAAACATAAAAATTGCACAGATTTTTCAAAAGTGGGAGGTCTTTCTAGTCATATAAAATTATTAAGAGAAATTATTATTTTCCCACTGCTTTATGGAGATTTATACAAACATTTTAACATAAAGGCACCAAGAGGGGTTTTATTTTTTGGTCCTCCAGGTAGGTACACGATTATAAGTTCAAATGATTTATTACAGTACTACATTGTAGGTACTGGAAAGACTTTAGTTGCTGGCGCTTTGGCGACCGAATTAAATAGAGAAGGTAATGGAAAAGTCACCTTTTACCAAAGAAAAGGTGCTGATATTTTGGACAAGTGGGTAGGAGAGTCTGAACGCAAACTTCGGGATTTATTTCATCAAGTACTTAATAGAGTTGCTATCATTTTACTTTTTAATCCAAATAATTTTTTTAGGCAACTAGAAGTCGCCCATCGGTAATCTTTTTTGATGAATTGGATGGGTTAGCTCCAGTTAGATCACAAAAAAACGATCAAGTTCATTGTAGCGTTGTAGCGACATTACTTGCTTTGATGGATGGATTAGACAATACGTCAGGAGTTGTTATAATAGGTGCTACGAATAGAGTAGATGCTGTAGACCCTGCATTAAGGAGACCTGGGCGATTTGATAGGGAATTATACTTTCCATTGCCATCAGTAAATGCCAGAAGAGAAATATTGCAAGTAATTTTTGCTCAAAAAGCAGTAATATTTAAATATTCGGTAGTAATTAAATGAGTCACAAGTAAATTTAGTTAAATAATCAATATCGCATTAAGTAAAACATATCCAAGGAATAACGATAATTAATATGAATACATTAGATAGTATCAAAAGTCTTTAATGATAGGTTTATATGGTACAATTTTTCTGTGCGTTTTGTGCTTTTAATTAGAAAGATAACTGAATGCACTTGTTGAAACCGCGCATTCAAAGCTATGTTTGCGGATTTATATACATAATTATATCTACATGAGATACGCAAAGTTATATAGCGAGCGGCAAAATGATTTGACGGTTTTTAATTAATAATAAGCAAAGCTGGTCAAGCCGTACGGGAACATCTCATCGTTAGCATAGTCGTCCGTTCGTGCTAATCGGTAGGCAATAAGAATGCACAAATTCAGTCTTACGTAGATAGTAGGTGGTAGCACAGCGTTCCTTTATTGAATTCTATTTATACACATACGTAGAATACAAGAAATACAATCCAACGTGGGAACTAGCAAGTCCGCAGACGCTACATATGTATTTGCCGTCAGTGCGCGAGAAGATTGAGAATTACATATGTGAAAACCGCAGTAAAAAATGAACGGTTGTGCCTAACAATAGATGAAACTACAGACATTAAAAAAATCCGCAGTATCGATTGTAGCACGCAAAATGATCTTGAAAGGACAGTCACACCCTTATTTGTTGGGCTGTAAAAGACAGCGAAGATGTACTGCCGAAGCTGTTCATAATGCATTAGTTAGAACACTAGACAACTTTGAACTTTGAATTTGCTGCACATAACATGTCTGCCATATGCTTTGCACCTTGTAGCAGACACTATACGAACATGTTATCCCGATGTGGATCAAGTAATAGCACAGACGAAAGCGGTTTTTCTTAAATCACCGAAACGTATTCGGCTAGTTCGCTCACAGTGTCCTGACATACCGGAATCGCCGCAGCCAATTCTTACACGATAGGGTACATGGTTAGAAGCGGCATTTTATTATTTTAAACATTTAGCGGAAGTTCCGTTTGTTACACACTCAGATAGATGGAAATGAGCTTCGTTGTTCATCGTGAGAACCATGCCATTGGTCATCATATCAATCATTAGCTCTGAAAATTCTACGCGATTTTCAGAGTATAGTTGCCGGACCATGGTGATTTTGTGAAGGTGGCAGTGTCATTTAAAAAGTATTCGCTTTACGTTGCGATCAGAGAAATGGATAGCAGAAGTATGTTTACAAACTAGCCGACTTGGACCAATCTCCACAGCGTGTCTTACCAGATCAACATTTTCTGGCATTCTAACTTACTTTTTTGTTGACATATAGTTTACAGCTAAACCTCTTTCTTCGAAGTTTTTCACCCGTGACAAAATTGTGTTATGGGATAGAAGCACCCTTTCCACCCATGTTTTAGTGACGGCGAAATGCGCGGTATTTACACAGCCTTGGCTACTGAAATGGGATCACACGGACAGTAAGGTTTCGTTTTTAAACAATACTTCCAAAATATTGGAAAAAATTGTAGTATCAATACTTAAAGGGCAATTGAACCAAATGTTGTATTTCAGTTGGTAATTTCAAATTGGCAACTATTTTATACCTCCGAATGGCGGATTAACAATACTTCCCTCTGTAGACAGTACCTTAATAGGCACTTGATTAAGTCAATGACTCGATCAGATCATTTTGCCGTTGTGCGAAATTTCGTGCATTATAAAAAATATTGTTAATATTAGCAAATTAATTAGGTTAGATTATGACAAAGCAAGTATTGTATTTTTCACGGACGGATCTAAAACTCTATTCAGAACGGCTGCGGGAATATTTGATGCGGTCAGATTGAAAGGGGCCAATTTTGCTAACCTTGGGAAATTCGCAAGCACATTTCGGGAAGTTTATGTAACCTCTTTATGTGCTCGGAAACCTTGGTCGGAAGGAGCAGGTATAGTAACCGACAGCCAAGCGGTTTTGAAAGTATTTAGTGTGTCCGAAACAACGTTAGGAATAGAGAGGAATGTAGTCAGTTCCTGAGTACACTCCGAGAAACTAATATAATAAAATTGGCATGGGTACCCTCTAATACCAATATACCAGGCAATGAAAAGGCAGACCGATTAGCAAAGAGCGGCAGAGAGTAGATGGATAGGGCGGAGATTAAAGGACAGCTACATCAGTAGCATGAAAGGCATTGGAAAAAAGAACCAGGTAATGCGTATTCCAAGGTTTTCCTGGTAGGATCCTCAAAAAAGAAAAGTCGGGAGAATTGCTAGCCATGAGCAAATCTGTTGTTAGATTGTGGACCAGTACTGTATCTGTTCACTGTCCACTAAATGAGTATCTACACAAAATGGAACTCGTAAATGCCGGAACCAGTATGTAGAGAATGTGGCGAGGAAAAGGAAACTCCTTTACACCTTATAAATCGTTTCGAAGCATACAACAGCATAAGATACAATGGCTTAGGGACACGAAAAATAGACCCGGGAAAACTCTTAAACATAGAGCCGAAGAAAATTCTAGACTTTTTAAATGTCACAGATCTCCTATGGGACTAGGAAATTATTTGGAGGGCACAATAGGTCACTCGATCGCAGTGCAGGAACCCTCTAGGGACTACTTCGTTGTAATAATGACAAAGTAAATCATTAGTGCCATCCTCGCACTAATTTCGTAACACCCTATGTGAATACATCCTGAATTTAATTTGTAATTTGTCTAAACTGATGTGATGCTATCGAGGAGTTTATGTTGTATTATATCATTTGCGTAACACGCTTGTCTTCATACGCTAGCAGATTGCGTGCAGTTGAACGAAAAATTGAGCCAGTAGATGTAGTTTAAGGAATGGATCCACGTATTTGTTGGCTGTACACAGGATATTTTGAAGTAATTTTGAATATTTAAAGAATGAAATTATTTAAGTTGGTTCTCATAGTATGTAGGATAGAAAAATACAAATTGTTCAGGAAAATAAAGCTTTTCTTGATATTGAAAATACAATTTGCATTTCTCTATCTTACATACTTAAATAATATTTTTCCATCAAATAAGGTTAGTCATTAATGCGCAGAACCTATATCGTTTAGTTAAAATTGCAAAATATTTTGTTAGTAGAGGTGTGCTAGGAACTTTCGATTTTTGAGTTATAATGTATAATAAGTTTTACCTACAGTATGCGGCACTAATGTTTTATCCGTCTGATAGATTATCAACGATTGTCCTAATTCTGAGGATTGTTTTTACATATTTAAAACGTTGTTTTCGTAGACGGTAGTAGGGTGAACTATTCACTCACAGTTTTTTTTCTGATTGGGGATCCTACTTTAAAGGTGGGGGCCTTACTTCACTTTGACTCGCATTTAAGACACTTGGCTAGTTGTTTATAGGGTTAGAGTTGTCGCCGTTCCCAGAATTACTAGGATTATTCCTAGAATAGTACAGATTCTATTTCGGTGTCTAGATAAAATAAGATTTTCATTAGAATTTGTAACAATACTTTCTATGATTGAATATTACTTTGACGTTTCAAGAAGGAAAATGTAATTGTCTTAATGCAAAAATGCCATTTACCAGTGCCGATGGTTGGTAACGTAAACGGAAGGGCACGATTGGATTTTCTCGTGTATTTCCGTTACACAATACAATGTATACAATATGCAAGGAAAATACACGAGTGTATCGAATCCCTGTCTCCGCCCTTCCCTTATTACTCCTCTACTACTGTCATTCATATCATATTTGGTATCAATAAAATTCGCAGATTTCTAATATTTGTTTATGAGGATTGTAACCTGATTGTTTTAGCTTTGTCTTATTTCTTTATGCATTATCTTTCCATAATAATGGCTTGGTAAATCGTCACAATTTTCATTACTCTGGCAGAAAGTAGTCAAATTTCAAACACTTGATCGATAGAATCGAAGCTGAAATTGTCAACGATGATGCGTTTGGCCCTTATTTTTTTAATGAAAATTAAAACTGGCATATATTTTTGATGGTTTTGAAACGCAATTTCAATTATCCTTTGATAATATGCCACAATAAATAGACGAAGGTAATGGCTACAGTTAGACGGTACTATGCGCTTTTCAAATGATCTCGGTAGGAAGTTATCTTATAAATATAAATGTAAAGGCAGAAATGGCGGTTTCAACCATTAGTCGAGACCTGCTACCGCGTTAGAATTTGAAACAGTGTCATTTAATGAGTACATGTTAACAGTTACCTGTTTAGTTTGTTACAGTTTTTAATTTTTTTTTTGTTAACGCATATACACGTTGTACACAAATATTGGAATTTACCTCAATACAAGATAGTACAATACAAACAAACTGTACAAAAATTTAAGCGATAGTTACAGGTGACGAAAAACGATTTGGCTTTTACATTATAACCGCGGTGTTACTTGTGAGATACCATGTATTATGCGTGATATGACTACGAGTATAACTTCCCAATGGAAGGAATCTACGCTTTTGTTACTTCAGAGAATGAGAGGTTGAATTTACTCTAAAATGTCAAACGAACTTCGATGAATGTCCCGGAATATTATTTTAGGAAGGCGGCAACTCTAATCCCGTAGCTAATACAGTCAAACTTGTGTAGTACATAGTGGATGCTGTTTATAGTGGAAAAGATACTCAAGTTCATATTATGATTTACGATATATGTAGATCTCAATGGATATAATGGAATCTGTTTAGGGAAAGGAAATGATGTATATTTACAATAAATAAACACATATTTTTTAGCAAATATCTGTAGTTCCTCGTTTAGACAGTCACTAATAATTGGGTGCCATCAAAACGTATAAACGTAAAAATGCTCTGGCGTATATAAATCACGTGATACAAATTGTGCAGAATTTATTTTTCAAGAGTCACTTGGATATTGAATTTTTCTTTTCTTTTTACAAACATCTAAAGCTACTTTTCATCATTTTTGCGATATTGGACTTTAAACAACTCATAAGTATCGGCACCCTCCGCACCACACAAGTTTAATTTATTATATAGTAATATAATAATTAGTCCGGGACGGCCGTTTTGAGGACACGA